>PITA01004834.1:81993-118528 GCA_004023965.1 Spilogale gracilis | reverse complement strand
ATGTCCATCAACAGATGAATGGGTAAAGAAGATGTGGTGTATACACACACACACACACACACACACACACACACACACACACACACTATGGAATACTATGCAGCCATCAAAAAGAATGAAATTCTGCCATTTGCAATGATGTGGATGGAACTGGAGGGTATTATGCTGAGCGAAATAGGTCAATCAGAGAAAGACAATTATCATATGATTTCTCTGATATGAGGAATTTGAGAGTCAGGGCGGGGGTGGGGAGTAGAGAGGGAAAAAATGAAACAAGATGGAACCGCAGAGGGACACAAACCATAAAAGACTCTTAATCTCAGGAAACAAACTGAGGGTTGCTGAGGTGTTGGAGGAGGGATGGGGTGGCTGGGTTATGGAAAAAAAGGGAATAGTACACGGAGAAAAAAAGACTGGAGGGGCACCTGGGTGGCTCAGTTAGTTAAGGGACTGCCTTCGGCTCAGGTCATGATCCCGGAGACCAGGGATCGAGTCTCACATCAGGCTCCCTGCTGGGCAGGAAGCCTGCTTCTCCCTCTCTCACTCCCCCTGCTTGTGTTCCCTCTCTGGCTGTGTTTCTCTCTGTCAAATAAATAAAATCTTAAAAAAAAAAAAAAAAAGCCTGGAGACTCTTACCTAGAAAATGGCTTATCAGGTGTCAGAAAATTTCAATTTTGCCATGACCATTTAATTATTGTCTAAGGCTGATCTCAAAGGCATAATGGTGTAATTGGGACAGAGACCTCTTGTCTTGAGAAATCAAAATTACTTACTCTCAGTACCTTTATGCAACGTTTTCCCTTCTCTGGTTTAAACAGTTGAAAATAAATATATTCAGTTTAAAAAAATAAATAAAATTCTCCTTTCCAACTACATATTTGCATGAGATCAGATTTTTTTATATACTTCAACCAAAACATATCACAACAGATTGAATGCCAAAACAAATGGAAGAATCTAGTGTTCTTCTATTAAGCCAAACACAAAGGGATTTGCAAAATATAGAAGAATGCCACACTCCTCTCCAAACTTTTGTTTTGGAAAATACAGCTATTTTTCATAAAAACCATGCTATTTATGTTAACAGGTGATGGGTTTATTGTTCTTTTTCAATTAATTAATATATTAACAATTTTATTTTTAATGTTAGTATGGTAAATATCAATAAATATAAATAGCATAAATAAGAATTCTGATCTCCGGAGTGCCTGGGTGGCTCAGTTGGTTGGGCGACTGCCTTCAGCTCAGGTCATGATCTCGGAGACCAGGGATGGAGTCCCACATCAGGCTCCCTGATCAGCGGGAAGCCTGCTTCTCCCTCTATCACTCCCCCTCCTGTGTTCCCTCTCTAGCTGTGTTTCTCTCTGTCAAATAAATAAATAAAATCTTTAAAAAAAAAAAAAACCTCTGATCTCCAATAATTTTTTTTAATTTTATTTATTTATTTAAGAGAGACTGAGAGAGAGATGGGGGAGAAGGTCAGAGGGAGAAGCAGACCCCCGCGGAGCTGGGAGCCAGCTGTGAGACTCAACCCTGGGAGTCTGGGATCACGACCTGAGCTGAGGGCAGTGGCTTAACCAACTGAGCCACCCGGGCGCCCTGATCTCCAATAATTTCTAAGAGTATAAGACAGTCCAGGGGTGCCTGGCGGGCTCATTTGGTACAGCATGTGTCTCAGGGTTTTTGAGCCCCATGTTGGGCATAGAGATTACATAATAAAAAAAAATTTTTTTGAAGAGTATAAGGGAGTTCAGAGAGCAAAATGTCTTCACTGCATAGAGTTATTAACTCCACTACAGAAGAGGAAACTGAGGATCACAAAGGCAAAGGGACTTCTCATCGGTCCTCCAAACCGCTAGGTGATAAAACCCAGGCTTGAGTTCATCTGCTTGATTCCAAAGCCCACAGTCTTGACCACTGTTGTCTGCTTTTTCACCTTGACATTCAACGATCATGGCAACAAGCACAGGAATTTTGCTTTGCAGCTTTCAAAGAGCTTTTGCTGCCATTATCTGCTCTGATTATCACCACAGTTTGGAAAGGTTGGGATTATTTACATCTTCTCTGAACAGATAGGGATCCCAGAGAGATAGAGTGTCTTTGCCCAAGGCCCCCCAGCTGGAAGATGCAGAGCTGGGATTTGAGCCAGGCTTATCCAACTGTAGCACTTGCCTTCTACCCCTCGGCAGGAAGACACTATATGTGTTCATCCACACAGATGCTCATACAATCACTTGTTAGAAGTGCTTTATTTGACTGTTTCACGTTGCCCTGTGATATTTACTTGAAATGCCCTTTATAATCTGGAGTGAGGCTTGTTCAGATTTCTTAGATACAGAAAAGTTCTAGTGCATTTAGAGGGAAGGGGAATCATAAATGCCAGGATAAAATACCATTGCTATTTTTGTTCCCTGGAACAATGGATTGATTTGTAAGTACATAAATAAATTAGCTTTCTTACATTGAGTGATTCATTTGCTGAAAGATAAAATTTTCACATCATTTATCTTAGTTCGGATTCCTCGAGATCATTTGGGTGCAAATAGCTTATTTGGGAAACATGGTGAAGGAGCAGGGAGGTGGGTGAGGGAACGTAACAAACATGATAAGGGGTGCATTAGTGTGGCGGTGACCACTGCGGGCAGCCAGGGCTTAGACCCACCAGAGATCTTCAAGCAACTGCATGGAACGTGCCTCAGAGTGTCAGCTAAGGGCCAAGAAGCTGGAGTATTTATGTACTCGTTCGCTCCCTTATTGCTGAGGATTGCTGTTAGGGCAGTAACTCTCCAGCACTTGCCACTGCCCACAGATGAGCTGAGCATGACCAGAGAACACTCTTAGGTAAAGGGAGAGAGCCGGCTCCTAGCTTGTAGGGAATTGTCTGCTTGTGACCTTGGGATAAACTGAAGGGTAGGGTGCTGACAGCCTGTGCCCAGCGGCCACACATTCATTCCTTTATTCAACAAACCCTTACAGGAGCCTCCTATGTGCCACGCCCTGTCCTAGGCACTGGAGCTGCAGAGACAAAAGACCAACACAAGCCCTGTGCTCATGAAGTTACCCATGGGCTGGCCCAACCACGCTTCACGGAAGCAGAAGACTAGATCATGGTGCTTTCACAGTAGCAACAGATACGGTTGAATGGGTGGATAGCAAACATTTAGAAGCAGAAAGACTCTTTCTTTTTTTCTTTCTTCCTTCCTTCCTTCCTTCCTTCCTTCCTTCCTTCCTTCCTTCCTTCCTTCCTTCCTTCCCCACCATAGGTCTCTGCCCAGCATATGAAAGACACTTGTCAAAAATTAAAGTTTTGGCGCACCTGGGTGGCTCAGTGCCTCACTCTTGATTTTGGCTCAGGTCATGGTCTCAGGGTTGTGAGATCAAACCCTGCTTGGTCTCCTTGCTGGGCGTGAAGCGTGTTTGAGATTCTCTCTCTCCCTTTCCTCCTGCCCCTCTTCCCATCCCATTCGTGGGCACACAGGGTCACACAATTGTGTATTCCTTCTCTCTAAAAAAAAAAAGAAGAAAAAAGAAAACAAAGAATGAAAAAATTAAAGGCCCAATTGAAAAGGAAGGAGAAGAAAGTCTGCAGGGAAAGGGTAGAAGGAATGCGATAGATGGGTACAGTAAGTCATGATATGAATAACAGCTCTTTTTTTGGTAGTCACTGCAATATTTTTATAAATGTAAAAGTTGACAATGACAATAGTATGGATAAAAGCAATGACTACCATTTTTGCTGTCCCTGTAATGGAACACTTTGCACACGTTCTGTCATTTAATTCATTTTACAGTTGGGAAACTGAGGCTCAGAGAGATGCAGTGGCTCTATCAAAAATATAACAACTTAAAACCAAAGCCAATATAAATTGAAACTCCTGGCTCTTTCCTCTAGCCATGTGGTGGAAGGGAAGAAGGAAACACTGGGCAGGAGTCAGGGGACAAGGAATAGGGGTAAAGGAAGAAGAAGGAAAGAAGAGAAACAAGGGTGGGGAGGGAGAGCCTATGGGGAAAGAGCTACCTGCTGCCCAACAGGTGTCTTTGTCCAAATTAGGAAAAGGCACCCTCTGAGCCATCACAGCCTACAAGCTGGGCTGCAAGGAACACGTTGCGTGTAAAGAAAAAGATGTCCTTCCTACAGATGGATGATGACGCTTGAAGCAGGCGTGCCACTTGGCAGACAGAACAAGGCCTGGATTTCAGGTCTTCTTGCCCCTTTGCTTCCCCTTGAACAGGAAGGTGAATCAGAAGAGCACGAAGTCCAGTTTGTATTGGTTAAGGAGAAGTAGGAGAGCTGCCCACAGGGCTTCTCTCTGGAGGTCCCACAAGCAGAATTGAGAGAGCACTCAGTGTCTAGCGGCGACAGGAGAGCATTTGACAGAGAGAAACCTGACTTCTTCCTACCGTTCTCACTTCTGTCCTTCATCCAGTTCATGCATCGACCCAGCCGTCCACAGTCCACCATTCTGCACGCTGCCACCCCCTTCCAACCAGTCACACCCATGCGCTGACTGGGTCAGTCGCTCTAAAAACACTCTGAACCCACTCTGCACAAAAGTCTCTGTTGGATTCCGGGCGCCCAGAGGCAATTCCATCAATGTAGACTTCACCACCTCAAACGGGCTTGGGGAGGGGGAGGAAGAGAGAGGGAAGGGGAAAAAGGGAGCAGTCATAGTCTAAAAGGAATCGTGTGGAGACAGGAAGACTGGGGTAAACTACATGGTGGGGTAACTGGTCTGGGCTTTAGAGACCAAGTAGGATTCATTAGGGAAATGCAAATGATCAAAACCACAATGAGATACCACCTCACACCCATCCCATTTTGACAGCTACTATGAAAATAAAATGTTGGAGATGATGTGAAGAAATTGGAACCCTTGGGCATTGTCTGCAGGAATGCAAAATGGCATAGTCACAATGGAAAACAGTATGGAGGGTTCTCAAAAAATTAAAAATGGAATAATCATATGATCTAGAAGTCCCACTTATGGGTATGGACCCCCAGGTAATTGAGAGTGGGGTCTCAAAAAGATATTTTTACATTCATTGCCAGTCCTCCCATCCCTGGGGACAAACCAGACAAACAGGTTGGAGAGGCTGACGGCACGGCTGAAGCTTTGCAAGCAACTAGGCAGAGACCAGGGCCAGATGGAGCGTGAGGACTAATGTCGATGAGAGGGCCTTTGTATGTATAGACGAGTGAAGTCCGAGGTGGCCAGGTTGCCGCTAGACTTCTATCTAAATATGCCTATTAGGGGCGCCTGGGTGGCTCAGTTGGTTAAGCAACTGCCTTTGGCTCAGGTCATGATCCCGGAGACCCAGGATCGAGTCCCACATCAGGCTCCCTGCTCAGCAGGAAGCCTGCTTCTCCCTCTCTCACTCCCCCTGCTTGTGTTTCCTCTCTGGCTGTGTT
The DNA here is from genome assembly GCA_004023965.1 of Spilogale gracilis. Lineage (NCBI taxonomy): Eukaryota > Metazoa > Chordata > Mammalia > Carnivora > Mephitidae > Spilogale > Spilogale gracilis. Next base: position 113,118 of record PITA01004834.1, on the reverse strand, counting down.
TCTCGCTGTCAAATAAATAAACAAAATGTTTAAAATAAATAAATAAACAAATAAACAAACAAACAAATAAATAAATAAATAAACCTATTAAAATGAAAAATTCCTATGCTCTTTGACCCAGTAGTGACATTTTTAGACATTTAACCTGCAGAAATACAAGAGACCGAACCTACGTGTTTATAAGGATGTTCGTTGCGGTAGTGCTTACAACTTGGCAAGATTAGGGCTCCTGTGTGGCTCAGTGGGTTAAAGCCTCTGCCTTCGGCTCAGGTCTTGATCTCAGGGTCCTGGGATCGAGGCCCGTATCAGGCTCTTTGCTCGGCGGGGAGCCTGCTTCCTCCTCTCTCTCTGCCTGCCTCTCTGCCTGATTGTGATCTCTCTCTGTGTGTCAAATAAATAAATAAAATCTTAAAAAAAAAAAAAAAAACGACTTGGCAAGATTAGAAACAGCTTCAGTGTCCCTCAGTAGGGGGTTCCATTCATTCTGAGACATCAGTACCATGGAATAAGGTGCGGCAATTTTGTTTAAATGAGGTTGTTACTGATAAGGTACAAGGATCATGGCATATTGTTACAGGAAAACAAGAAAGTTGTAAAATAGTCTGTAGAGCATGATGATGCCATTTTTGAAGTAATCGTTACTGCTGCAGATCTTAATTATGCATACGAAAAACTGTCTGGAAGATTAGGCAGCAAAATATTCACAGCGATTCTCTTGCAGGACGAGACCATGGGGAAAGGTCCACTCACTACATTAATGTCCATAGGCAGTCTATGCGATGGTTAAGAGAAACAGTGCCCCAGTCCCACTGCCCAGGATGGAACGGCATCCAGCAGTGCCACCAACAAGCAGACTGACCTCCCTAAGCTATTTGGCAATCATCTGCCTCCATCCCATCTCTGTAAAATGGGAATGATGGCACCTACCTTAGTTAGGGGCAAGGTTCACATGAGCTAGTGGAACGAGAGTCTGAGGAGTGTAGAGGTTCAACATCGAAGATCTGCAACCGGCAGATCCAACAGTCTGGACCCCCCCACCCCGTCCCACCACTCAGCAGCCTTGGGCGAGTCACTTGACCTCTGTCCCTTGGCTTCCTCACCCTTCCATCACCCTCACCTTAGTACCACTGCCTATGAATACAACAACCTTATGGTAAATTATGGTGCCTGGCATATAGTAAATACCCAGCACATGTTGGTTGGTATATGGTTTGTGATATTTGCATTTTTATTATGAGTATACCTTTTATTGTTTTTTTTCAAGTGGGCCCCATTCTGGGCATGGAACCTAACGTGGGGTTTGAACTCACAACCCTGAGATCAAGACCTGAGCTGAGTTCAAGAGTCGATGCCCAACCAACTGAGGCACCCAGATGCCCCTGCATTTTATCTTTTCTTTTTTAAAGATTGTCTTCATTTGTTTGAGAGCAAGAAAGAGAGCACAAGCAAGAGGCCAGAGGCAGGGGGAGCAGCAGAGGGAGTAGCTCTCCATGAGGTCCTTCCTGTCTAACTACTGCTGATCCCCATTCACAGCACTCCCAGCCTCGGGCATCCACTAATCTTTCTGTCTCTATATTTCTGCCCTTTCTGGACATTTCATACAAGTGGAATCATATAATAGGTGGTCTCTTGTTATCTGGCATCTTTCACTTAGCACCATGTTTTCAAGTTTTCTTCATGATACAGTATGTGTCCATTGTTTAATTAACGTTTCCTTTAATTGATGAGTAATATCCCACTGTAAGGATATATTGCATTTTGTCTGTCCATTCACTAGTTGATAAGCGTTTAGGTTGGCTACAATTTTTAGCTATTGTGAATAATGCTGCTATGAACATTCACCTACAAGTCTTTGCGTGGACTGCACGTTTTCACTTATCTTGGGTAGAAGGGGCCTGGGTGCGGATTTACTGGATCTCATGGTAGGTGTGTGTTAACTTTTTGAGAAACTGCTGAACCGTTTTCCAAAGTACCTGCCCCATTTTCCATTCCCACCAGCCCTGTATGAGGGCTCCTGCTGCCGCACATTCTCACCAACACCTGCTGTGATCTGTATTGTTTATTCTAGCCATTCTAGTAGCTAGGAAGTGGCATCTCATTGTGGTTTTAATTGACATTTCCCTAAGGACTAATGGTATTGAGCATCTTTTCATGTTTTGAGTTTATTACTCAGTGCATTTTACTTTTTTAATCAGAAAAAAAAAGAGTACAGATGAGTGACCATTCCTCCGTAATGAGTGAAAGCTCTCCCTGCTCTTTCCCTGCCTCTCCCATCCCTGCCCCCCCAACATGGGTGAGCACCCCCATCTGCCTGGGGGAGGAGGCCAGAGTCGACCAATGATACCGGCACCTGTTCCCCAATGGAGGAACTCGGGCAGCTAGGCTGCCGAATATAATGGGACCCTCTGTCCTACCCCAGACTATCTCCTCCCACTGCGTACCTGCCAAGCTCACCCGGTGGGAGCCGAGGGCACGCCATCTTAGAAACCCACCGGAAAGGCAAGAACTGCCAGACTGACCCTGGGGTGCCCAGCTGAAGGGTTTAGCCCAGCGGCCTCCTTCCCTTCACTCAGAGCCAGGAGCATACCTCTAGACATGAGATCAGCTCAACGCACAGCCGCCTGGGCTCAACCTGGGCTGCATGATGCTCCACAGGGCACTCACAAGGGACCTGGAAACTTGGTGTGAAAGCCAGGGTCCTTGGGACGCCTGGGTGGCTCAATTGGTTAAGCATCTGCCTTGGGCTCAGGTCAGGATCCCAGGGTGCTGGGATCAAGCCCTGAGGGAGCCTGCTTCTCCCTCTCCTTCTGCCCGTCCCGCTGCTTGGGCTCCCTCTCTAGTGCTCTCTCTCAAATAAATGGATAAAATCTCTAAAAACAAAACAAAACAAAACAAAGGCAGTGTCCTTCCCTGGTTTCCAGAAGGATGTCTGGCATGGGGCAGTGCTGCTGTGTCCTCCCACAGGTCGGTGTGTGCTTCAGGGGCAAGGGGCCCAGGTTTGGAAGCCCAGCACCATAGCAAACCCTGGTTCTGAGGAGGAGACAGAGAAGAAGGAGATCCTACCTTCAAGAAGCCCCCACCGTGGCGCCTGGGTGGCTCAGTTGGTTAAGCGACTGTCTTCGGCTCAGGTCATGATCCCAGAGACCCCGGATCGAGTCCCACATCGGGCTCCCTGCTCGGCGGGAGGCCTGCTTCTCCCTCTCTCACTCCCCCTGCTTGTGTTCCCTCTCTGGCTGTGTTTCTCTCTGTCAAATAAATAAAATCTTTATTTAAAAAAAAAAAAAAAGAAGCCCCCACCATGTAAGGAATCAGTCACTGACCCTCCAAGCCAGGGTGACTGACAGGATGTGCCAGCAGGCTGGGGGAGCGGGGCGGCAGCTGGAACAACTCACCGAGGGCCCCCAGGGGCTGGACAGATGCCGCCGTGGTTCTGATCCTCCCCGTAGCCTTGCGACACATGACACATGTCACGGAGAAGGCAGCTAACCTGACCTGCATTTAGCCGATTTGCTGGACTAATGACCACGCTCCTGCCCCTGGTTGAGACACCCCAACACCCCCCTAACCCAGGCTCACAGCTCCAGCCTCGGCAGCCTCCTCTGCCCTGCCCGGGCTCGGCTCCCACTGGCCGAGCTGTGAGCTACCAGAACCAGGAGCTGTGTCCTCAAAAAGCTTTGGCAAATTTGTGTTGATTGTTATAATTATGTAATTTAGCTAAAGAAAACAAAGAGTGGAATCTGACTGTGCGTGTGTCTGTGTGTGTGAGAGAGAGGGGGGAAGTAATGTTTTGAGAAAAATGAAGTCCAATGCTTTGGAAATATGCAATAAAGACAAATTGCTAAAAATAGATCTGTTGCTGTCGGTTGGGGGAAGATTTAGGGTGGGAGGGGATAGTGACAATGCAGAATTCCAAATTCAGATTGCTTCACAAGAGTTCCAACAATCCATTTAAAAAGAAAAAGGAACTGGAAATCTTTAGCAATGCCTTGTGGGCGCAAGCAAAGTGAACTCCAGCCAGAGAACCTGAACTTGAAGTAGAAATGTTGGCCCACACTGATTTTCTTAAGTTAGAATTAAGTGTTTAAAGTATTTACAAATCCTTTTTTCATGACTGCCTTTCTTAGCCAACCATTTTTTTTTGCCAACCATTTTTTAAATTTAAATTCAATTAATTAACATATAATGCATTATTAGTTTCAGAGGTAGAGAGCAGTAATTCATCAGTCTTATATAACACCCGGTGCTCATTAATGTCCATCACCCAGTTACCCCATCCCCCCACCTCCCTCACTCCAGCAACCCTCAGTTTGTTTCCTGTGATTAAGAGTCTCTTATGGTTTGTCTCCCTCTCTGATTCATCTTGTTTTATCTTTCCTCTCTTCTTCTGTTTTGTTTCTTAAATTCTATATATGAGTGAGATCATATAATTGGCTTTCTCTGATTGACTTCATTTAGCATAATGCCATCTAGTTCCATCCACACTGTTGCAAATGGCAAGATTTCCTTTTTGACGACTGAATAGTATTCCCTTATATATATGTACCACATCTTCTTTATCCATTCTTCTGTCGATGGACATCTGGGCTCTTTCCATAGTTAGGCTTTTGTGGACATTGCTGCTATAAACATTGGGGGCAGGTACCCCTGCGGATCACTACATTTATATCTTTGGAGTAAATATCCAGTAGTGCAATTGCTAGGTAATAGGGTAGCTCTATTTTCAACTCTTTGAGGAACTTCCATATTGTTTCCCAGAGTGGCTGCACCAGCTTGGGTTCCCACCAACAGTGTAGGAGGGTTCCCCTTTCTCCGCATCCTCACCAACATCTATCATTTCCTGAGTGGTTAATTTTAGCCATTCTGACTGGTGTGAGGTGGTATCTCACTGTGGTTTTGATTTGTATTTCCCTGACGCCGAGTGATGTTGAGCATTTTTTCATGTGTTTGTTGGCCATCTGTATGTCTTCTTTGGAGAAATGTCTGTTCATGTCTTCTGCCCATTTCACGATTGGATTATTTATTCTTTGGATGTTGAGTTTAAGAAGTTCTCTAAGATTTTAGATACTAGGGGCACCTGGGTTGCTCAGTGGGTTAAAGCCTCTGCCTTCAGCTCAGGTCATGATCTCAGGGTCCTGGGATCGAGGCCCACATCAGGCTCTCTGCTCAGCGGGGAGCCTGCTTCCTTCTCTCTCTGCCTGCCTCTCTGCCTACTTGTGATCTCGCTCTCTCTCTCTGTCAAATAAATAAATAAAATCTTAAAAAAAAAGATTTTAGATACTAGCCCTTTAGCTGACAAGACATTCGTAAATATCTTCTCCCATTCTATTGGTTGTCTTTTGGTTTTGTCGACTGTTTCCTTCGCTGTGCAAAAGCTTTTTATCTTGATGAAGTCCCAATCATTCATTTTTGCCTTTGTTTCGCTTGCCTTTGGAGACGTGTCCAGCAAGAAGTTGCTGTGGCCGAGGTCACAGAGATTGCTGCTGTCTGTGTTCTTTTATGGGATTTTGATGGATTCCTGTCTCACACTTAGGTCTTTCGCCCATTTTGATTCTATTTTTGTGTATGGTATAAGGAAATGGTCCAGTTTCATTCATCTGCATGTGGCTCTCAGCCAAACTTTTGATTACCTAATCAACTACTTGGACCAAACAGGTTAGCTGAGAGGTTTCTAATGGATTATTATGCCCATTTCATACATGAGGAGAGTAAAGTACCTTGTTCAAGGTCAGAAGAAGCCCTGGTACAGGAAACTGGGCTTGAGTGGCTCCCACCTCATCTGTTTTCCTGGCCTGAGACGTCAGAAGGTGGACAGCCCCGCCAACTCCTACACCCCAAGGAGGGCCCAGCCACAGTCATAGTCTCAAGCCCGGCCCCTTCCTTGGCCCCGGAGAGACCGCCCGAATGGACCCACCCAGGACTTCCACCCTTCCAGTGGCTTCTTCACCTTTCCTGGGGAGCAATGGCCCTGGCTTCCGTACGGGATACCTGCAGGCTTAAAGCACCCCAATTCAGAGGCCCCACACTCTTCTATTTTTCCTGAGGGCCTGTAGGTTCCAGAGCAAATCTGGATGGTGCAGGAGAAAAGCCAGGAAGGCTGGGTTGAAATCTCCACTGCTCGCTCAGCGGGGGCCTGGGCAACGGGAGCCCCATCTCTCCGCAGCTCAGTTGCCTCTTGTGTTAAATGGGGGTGGCAGCACACACCTCATGGAAGGCGGGAAAGGCTCACACTTGGGACTGCCGAGGTCCAAGCTCTCCGTCTGACACTTGCTAGCCGTGTGAGTTTGGGCAAATGACTTGACCACCACGTGCTTCAGTTTTTCTCATGTATAGCGTGGGGACCATAATAGTACGTATTTGATAGGGTAATTATGAAGGTAAAGTGAATTAATATACCTAAAAACTTAGAATAAGCTTGCAAGACACTGAGAGCTATCGCTGTTTGTTAGTATGATTATCGTCATTATAATTGTGTTTAACATTGCAGGGTTAGGGGAACACGGAATTGGGCACATGCAGCACAGTGCCCGTGGGAGCCCAGGACAGCTTGGTTGCCCCTACCGGCCTGGGGAGAAGGTTAGGGAAGACACATGAGGAGAGACCTGGGAACACATCTGGTCCCATCACACCCCCCCTGTACTTTCTAGGGCATGAACATGCTTCGCATATGCCCAGTACTGTCGGCTTTGAGCCTGTTTCAGGTCCCCTACTTCAGGCTCCAAGCAGACCCCAGCGGCCTCGATCCCATTTGCAGAGGAGTTAACAGAAAATTTCCGGGGTGCTTTACTGCCACCCAGAGGTCAGGATCCCAGAACATTCAAGTCAGAAAGACCCTCAGGACTCCCTGACCGCAGGAGTGGTCTCATCTCCCATGCAGCTGGGGCTGACTGGTCCCAGAGCCCTGCTTGAGAAGGATTTTGAGGTGACACAGAACCTCGGACAGAAAACGTGCTGTGATTGATTAGCGATGTCTTCCATGAATGCAGAAGTGTCACATGGAGATGTGTGTCGCTGCTCATCCGGTTCTCATCCACCCCCCTTACATAGTGTATGTCTTAGAGACTTGCCCATGGTCTCAAAGGTGCAGAAGTGGAGACAGACACTGCCTGGGCCAGGCTCTTTCCCCTACCTGGCACTGGATCATTTCTGCTTTTCTAGGGAGAAATTTACTCAGTGCTTCTGCTATCTCTAGTCCGGGCTGCTAGAAATCCAGTTATACAGAGTAGACTGAGGAGTGTGTGGAAGGCAGCCCCTGCCTCTGCCCCCACTCTCACCAATCCGGGTGAGCCTCTGTAGCCTCCCACTTTGGGGCTATTGGCTGTCCAGCATATCTGGGAGCTGCCTTCCAGGAGAAGTGTGAAGAAAGTAGGTCTCTGATATATCATCAAGCCATACTTCTCAGCCAGGGTCACTGGGGTACCCAGCAAGGCTGTCCCCACCATGCCACAAGAATGTGTACAGCAGAAGATGCCAGGAAGACAGCCAGAGCAAGTGGGAACCTGGGAGATACACATATATGCACATAGTCCTTAAGCAAAGATTTGAAATTCACATCTGTACACGATCCATATATGGTGACAGATACGCACTCAGTTATAAAAGAGAACCCAGAGAATAAAGCGTAACAAGTACCCACACACGCCTACTATCTTGAGTTAACAAATGTATGCAATTAATCATCTTTGCTTTAGATATTTTTTAATGAATGAAACAAAATGTTGAAGATTTTTAGATTGAAGTCTTTTCTTTTTTTTTAAAGATTTTATTTATTTGACAGAAACACAGCCAGAGAGGGAACACAAGCAGGGGGAGTGAGAGAGGGAGAAGCAGGCTTCCTGCCGAACAGAGAGCCCTATGTGGGACTCGATCCCCGGTCTCCGGGATCATGACCTGAGCCGAAGGCAGTCGCTTAACCAACTGAGCCACCCGGGCGCCCCAAGATTGAAGTCTTTTTCAGACCCTTCCCCAGTTCCATTTCCCTTCCTCATACAGAGGCGACTACCATCAGGAATTTAGCATGTGTCAGGAGGTCCTGGGAGGCCCAGTCGGTTGAGTATCCAACACCTGACTTTGGCTCAGGCCCTTATCTCATGGTTGCAGGATTGAGCCCCTCACTGGTCTCCATGTTCAGCACGGAGTCTTTCTCTCCTTTCCCTCTGACCCTCCCCCAACTCATTCTCTCTCTTTTCCTCTCTCTTTCTCTCTCTTTCACTCTCAGTAAATAAATAAATAAATAAATAAATAAATAAATAAATAAATGATTTTTTAAAAAAAATTTTATGTATCCTATCAGTCCATATTTTAAATCCACAAACAATACATAGTATTGTTACGTGTGCTTTAAAATTTTACATAAATGATGTCCTATTATACTTAGCATTTTTTGACTTACCTTATGTATTAGTTTCCTAAGGTCGCTATAAACAAAGTAATACAAATGAGGCGGCTTGAAATGTGTCCTCTCACGGGTTTGGAGGCTGCAGACCTGAGATCAAGGTTTTGGCAGGGCCCTGCTCCATCTGAGGTTCTGGTCTCTTCTGACTCCAGTGGCGGCTGTCAGTCTCGGCGTTCCTGGCTTCCAGCTGCTTCGCTCTTACCTTGCTTTTGTCATTACATGGCCTTCTCTCACCGTGTCTCTGCCTTCACCTGGCATTCTCCTTTCTGAGCATGTCTGTGTCCAAACAGCCCTCTTCTTATAAGGACACTAGTCAAGGGTGCCTGGGTGGCTCAGTTGGTTAAGCGTCTGCCTTCAGCTCAGATCATTATCCCAAGGACCTGGGATTGAGCCCCTCATCGAGCCCCCCATCAAGTTCTGCATTGAGTTCCATATTGAGCTCTGCATGGAGCCCTGCATCAAGTTCCCTGCTCAGTGGGGAGTCTGCTTCTCCTTCTGCCCCTCCCACTGGCTCTTGCTCTCTCCCTCTCGCTCTCAAATGAATAAATAAAATCTTAAACAAGAGATAAGGATGCCATTCCTATTGGATTAGGGCCCCTCCTAGGGACCTCATTCTAGCTTGATTACATCTGTAGAGACCCTATTTCCAAGTAAGGCCATGTTCAGAGGTGGGACATCAACAAATCTTTTGGGGTGACCCAATTCAACACATAACACTTTTAAAAATCAAAATTATACTTTTTTATATTTATCCAATGTTAATATATGTAACAAGTTCATTTGGTTTACAGTATGATGTTCTACTTTATAAATAGGTAATACTGATTTATTTAATTACCTCAAGTTTAACACTGCTGACATTTCCTTGACCAATGAGCAAGGATTTCTCTAGGATTCAATCTTGGGAGCAGAACTGCTGGTCACTTGGTAGGCATATTTCCAGTTTGTGTAAGAGGCTGCCAAACTGAGAATTCATATTTTCCCACATCTTCACCAACATTTAGTAATGTCAAACTTTCCAAAATTTTCCAATCAATAGATGTGAAATGGAACGTCTTTCCTGTTTGATTTGCATTTCCTCTGTAAGTTGTGAGGTTAAGTATCTACACTACGCTTATGCACCATCCCTGCTTCCTTTTTTGTGAATCATTCATGTTCTTTCCCCATTTTTCTATTGGGTTGTCTTTCTCTTATGGTTTTATGAGAGCTCTTTATATACTGGACATTAATCCTATATATGCCACAAATGTCTTCCCATAGATTCCTGCTTAAATTTTAACTTTGCAAGGGCCTTTTATTACACAAGGGTATTTCACTGGGTTGAGTCTAAAGTTAACATTTTCCTTTATGATTTCTGGCTTTTCATGATTTACTAAAGAACTCCTTCCCTATCCCGAGACATAAAGAAAATCTCCTACTCACCTTCTATAAACCTTTCATACTATTTTTCATATTTAAGCCATTAATTCATCTCACTTATTTTTTTATATACTGAGCTAGGGTCTGATATCATTTTTTCCCATACAGAAAGCTTCTCCAAACCCTATTTTTTAAAAGATTTTATTTATTTATTTGACAGAGAGAAACAGCGAGAGAGGGAACACAAGCAGGGGGAGTGAGAGAGGGAGAAGCAGGCTTCTCGCAGAGCAGGGAACCCAATGTGGGGCTCGATCCCAGGACTCCCGACAGACACTTAATGACTGAGCCACCCAGGCATCCCTCCAAATGCTATTTTTATATAGGCCATCTTTTCCCTTACAGACTCATGATGCCTTTTTTTTTAAGATTTTATTTATTTAAGGGGTGCCTGGGTGGCTCAGTTGGTTGGGCAACTGCCTTCGGCTCAGGTCATGATCCTGGAGACCCGGGATCGAGTCCCACATCAGGCTCCCTGCTCGGCAGGAAGCCTGCTTCTCCCTCTCTCACTCCCCTTGCTTGTGTTCCCGCTCTGGCTGTGTTTCTCTCTGTCAAATAAATAAAATCTTTAAAAAAAAAAAGATTTTATTTATTTAAGAGAGAGAGAGTGTGTGCCTATAAGAGAAAGAGCATGGGTGGTGGGTGAGGGGCAGAGGAAGAGGGAGAAGCAGACTCCCCGCTGAGCAGGAAACCCAATGTGGGGCTCTATCCCAGGACCCCAAGATCATGACCTGAGCTGAAGGTAAACACTTAACTGACTGAGCCACCCAGAGGTGCTTTGTAATGCCTTTTGATCAGGCACCAGGGTCCTATATAAGTTGGGTCTGTTTCTGGGATTTCTTTTCTGTTCCTTTGATTTATTTGTCCACTCCTGTACTACAAACCAGGATGTGTTCTTATCAAAGCTTTATAATAAATCCAGGTATTTTAGGGTAAGACCACTATCTTGTTCTACCTCAGATTTGTCTTAGCTATTAATGCATTTTTACCTTTCTATGTGGATTTTAGAATCAGTTTAACAAGTTTGATCAGAAATCTTGTTGTAATTTTGATTGACATTATATAGTTTTTATGAATGAATTTCAGAAAATTCGTAGCTACGAAATTGAGGTCTCCCTTTCCATAAACATGGTACATATCCTTGTTTATGTGCGGGTTTTTCAGTAATATTTTGTGTTTTTTTCATTGGGTTGTTACACATTCTTTGTTCATTGATTACTAAACCTTTTAAAATTCTATCTTTTTTTCTGTGTCATTTACATTCTCTCATTGGTTATTACTGGCAGATGAACACATGGTGGATTTTCTAGGTTGATCTCATATCCAGCAACCTCAATCCCTTACTCTCTTGCTCCAGGCAAAAGATGGGGAGCTTCGGACTTGGTGACTTGCAGAACCCAAGTCAGGACGCAGAATAGACCAGCATTGAGAGCATAGATTTTACCAAGTGACAGGTGAACCTGGGTTTGGGTCCCGGATTTGCCACTTACTAGCTGAGTAAGTTTACTTAACCTCTCTAAACTAATGATCACATGCATCTCCTGGGTGATTTTGGGGAGCCAGGGAGATAAAATGCATAAAAATGTCGAGCACAGTGCGTGGCCCAGAAAAAAATGTTTAACAGATGCTGGTTTTATCATTTTGACTAACTAGATTGTCCTGCTTAGCTGGGGAGATAACAGCCCATAGTAAAACACATCAACCCTTGCTTCTATTTATCATGAAGGAGTCACACAGAGCTGACAGCATTTGAAGCAGTTTGATTACGAATTAACACCCACATTCAGTCACGGCCCTAGGGACTGCTGACTTGGAGCTCATGTTTAAAATCCATTTGTTCTCTCTGCCATTTTAATACACGGGGCCTCCCCATCAGTCAGCAATGGCTTGTCACTGACTGTTGATTTGAGAAGCCTCGGAGACACCTGCCCATCTCTCTGACCCTGTCCTGAGCCCTCACATCCTGAACCATTCTTGAGTAAGGTGAGGGACATCACGTGCTGTTGACTGGATGCATCCTGCCCAAAAATCCATATGTTGAAATCCTAACCCCCAATGTGATGGTATTTGAAGATGGGGCCCAAGATCATTCCTGATGAATCTGGTGACTCTGATAAGATCCCAGAGAGCTCCCTCACCTCTCCTACAAAGTGAAGACACAACAAGAATATGGCTGTCTAGGACCCGAGAGGATGCCTTCATCAGACACGCGATCTTCCAGCTCCTTGATCTTGGACTTCAAGGTCTGCAGAACTATAAGAAATGCATTTCTGTTGTGTACTAGCTACCCAGCCTATGATATTTTTGTTATAACATCCAGAACAAACTCAAACACTGAGCCAGACCATCACTTCCAAACAATTCATGTGGCTACTTCTTCATGATTGGAAAGAGATAAATGGGTAGACACAGTAGTACGGATTATATTGATAGTATTAGAAGTATCACTACAACTCAGGGTGCATTATAATTGGGGTGTATGCAGGGCTCAAATCCAGCAGCTCTGAAGTCAGAGCCCAGAAGAAAACTGGACGGTGGCAGTCCTTGGAAAAGAAGGAGGAATGGCTTCTTTCTAAAAGACTTTGGACTTTCTAAAACACAGTTAAAGGAGAACCAGAAAGTGCACCCAAAAAGGACCCTGAGGGGTCAGGTAATGTTTCAAGCCATGGGTAATGCTCAGGTGTTTTGCTCAAAGAAGCCATCCCTCACCAAGACCCACCTGTAGGACTGTGTCCCAAGGGCTGTGGGGAAGGCCAACAGTAGGATCTGGTGTCATTGCTGATGACACCCATGTGACCAGCCTAAGAGAAGCACGTCCTAGATAGGATTTCACTTAATCCTCCCAATAAAGTGCAAAGGCAGGGAATCTCCCCCCTGAAGAACTAGAGCTCGAGAAGCAGCAGGACCCTGATGGGGATGGAGAGCCGCTCTGAGGGTTTTAGTTTAGTTCTTGTTGCTCTCCAAGTGAGCAGTGCCTGTGGACTGGTATGCCTGACTCCAGGTCTAGGGAGTGTCCCCAGCTGCCCTGTGAGTAGTGTCACTGGCCATGGAGTCAGCTCAGCGCACTGCTGGGCATTTTCCCCAGGTACAGGAGTAGATTGCACTGTTAGGTACTTCCACTCAGCTGCTGGGTATGGGTGCCAGTCCTGAGCTCATGCGAGGGGGAGCCCACCACCCAGCTGCGGCCAGGGCCCCAGCTCTAGCGCCTCCCTGGGGTGTCACTCCGGCCAATCAACAACTTCCCAAATGGCACAGCAGCTGCTCAACCTCGTGGAAATGGCCGAGATGGCCCGCCTCACCTTTTTCCCCCTGGGTTCACAGGGAGGCCGAGGCACAATTGGGACTGGGTTAGGGGCCCTGATTACAGAGTTTACCCCGGAAGAGGCATGGGGGCCCAGAGACATTCCCCTTAAAACTTGCCAGAGTCAGCACTGCCAAAGAGAGCAACCAACGGGGGCAGAGGAGAGGGGCCAGAAGGGAAGACTGTGAGGCAGATGCCCAAAGACATCAAAGCCTCAGAAGTCTCCGAGGCTCCACCTCTCAGCCATCGCGCAGGTGGGAAGAGTGAGGCCCCAAAGCCGACTCTACAGGGATGCATCTGAGGTCTGCCCTTGGGGACAACATATAGGCAGACCCTGTCCTCCCTTCCCTGGAAGGGAGCCTGAGAGGAACCAGACACAAAATTACCAAACCATACACTTATACACATATTTTACTGCATGTTATGTCACATTCAAAAGTAAAAATATTTTAAGGGTATATGAGCTAAAAAACAAAAGTACATGGGGGCACCTGGCTGGCTCAGTCAGGAGAGCATGTGACTCTTGATCTCGGGGTTGTGAATTCAAGCCCCGTGTTGGGTGTAGAGATGACTTCCAGGGGAAAAAAAAAATACATGATCATTGATAGGAGCTGACAAATGCAGAGGTCTTAAAAGAAATTCTAGCTCTCCCACTCCCTATACCAACCACTTCTTGCTGAGTCTTAGATTCATTCTGAGTCCTGGAGTCCCTCTGGAGGAATACTCCCAAGACAGGGAGAGGAACCAAGTGGACTTCCCTGCCCCCAGAAACCCACCACTCATCTGATGGAGACAGGAGACAGAAATTCCAGTTCACCTTCTTACGCCCAGTTTTCTCGGATTGCTATCCCCCTTCCTGGGGGCCTTTCTCCAGGACGGCTGTTAGGAAGAGGGGCCGCTGAGTTTGGCAGGAACACCACTAGCTATAGGACTCGTGGGTCAAGTGTGCCCACCCGAGGCTCCCCCTAAGCCATCCAGAGGAGCATTTGGCCACTAAGCAGTTAGCAACTGAGTCTTTACCCTGCTTCTGCCCTCTCTAGGGACTCTGGAGCTTGGAACAAAGCAGGAGCCCAACTCCCAAGATAAGATCATGGAAGAATCCCAAAGAGCTGGGGGAAGAAAGAGGAAAGTAAAGGAGTCTCCATCTCCTGCTTTTACATCTCCTGTGATGGGGAGCTTACTACCTTCCAAAGCTGCCTCTCCTCTCCCTAGCAGGTCCTAACTAAACAAACTCTTGCTCTCAAGGAGAGGGTATTTGTGGCTTGTGGCTCCATTACTAGGGTGACCAACTTGCCCAGGTTTGGTCAGGACCTTCCCAACTTGGGTGCCACAAGTCCAATATCTCAGAAAACCCCTCAATTCAGAACAAACTGGGAAGTTAGTCACCAGGTTCCTACCTCCACCCTCTGGACCAGTTAGGAGACATTGTCTCACAACTCCTCTCCCTGGGGTACAGTATCCAGGCCAGCCACCACGCCCACCACCCCAAGCCTGGGAGTGCAACATTTCTTCATTCCTACATTTACTTACAGCCCTCTTGAGTGGCTTGGAGACTTAGGGCCTGGGCTCTACATCTGAACAAACCTGGGTTCACATTCTGGCTCTGTGACTTTACACTTGTTACTTAACCTCTCTGAGCTTCTATTTGATCTTCTCAAAGTGGAGAAAATAGGCATCTACATCACAGGATTTTTGTACATATTAAATGAGATCAAGGAAATGCTTAGCATAAAGCCTGGCATCCAGTAACTACTCACCCATTGTTAGCTTTTATTCTGGTAGTCACTCATCCAAAAGCCATTATTGTGTATTTACTCTGTTTGGGTCCTAGTTTAGGCACTAAAAACACACAAATAACCCACACATGCCTCCCTACACACACCAAGCTGCTTGCAGACTGGTACGGAAAGCAGAGGAGGACAGAGGCAGTTACAATCCAGCATGATAGGCTATAAGAAAACAAGACAGAGGGAAAAAACTGGGTAGGTTCCCAGAGGAGGGGACTTTGTTTTGGGCCTTGTCCCGAAGAAGCCACGGGGAGGGCATTCTATGAAGAGGGACTAGTTTGGGATAAGGGCTAGAAAGCATGAAAAACAAAAGAATTTCCCAGGGAATAACAAGTCATTTTGTATGGCAGAGCCTAGACCAAATGCGGCAGGGGCCAGAGAAGGAGGCAGTTTAGAAAGATTTTTTTTTCCTTAATAAAATAGGAAAATATTTAAGTGCAATAGAATATATTTATTTACCCAAAAGCCAGTATCATGCTTTAAGGGACATTCTTAAAGGCATTCCAATTTTGATGAAAAACAAGAAAAATGTGTCTATATTCAACACTATAATTTAAAATACTTCTGAAAGGGCACCTGGGTGGCTCAGTAATTAAGCGTCTGCCTTCGGCTTAGGTCATGGTCCCGGAGTCCCCGGATCAAGCCTCACATGGGGCTCCCTGCCCAGTGGGAAGCCTGCTTCTCCCTCTCTCACTCCCCCTGCTTGTTTTCCCTCTCTCACTGTGTTTCTCTCTGTCCATTAAATAAATAAAATCTTTTAAAAAATAAGTAAGATAAAATCCAATAGTTCTGGAGGTGGGATGGCTGGGTGGTTCAGTGGGTTAAGCATCTACCTTCAGCTCAGGTGATGATCGTAGTGTAATGGGATCGAATCCCATACTGGGCTTCCTGCTCAGTGGGAAGCCTGCTGCTCCCCTGCTTGTGTGTGTGGGAGGGAGTGTGTGCTCTCTCTCTCTCTGAAAAGAAATAAAATCTTCAAAAATAAATACAAAAATAAAATAGTTTTGGAGGTACTAACCCTCATGATTAGACAAGAAAAGAAATGAGAAGTAGAAAAATCAGAAAGGAGGAAAATCGATCATGCCATACAGAATCATCTGAAAAACCATTATAAATAATAAGGGAACTCAGTAAGGTGGCTGGGGGCAAATTGAATATACTGAAACTAATAGACTTCATACATATAGAACAGCCAGTTAGAAGAGATAATGAAAGAGAAGCCCTGCTTATAATAGAATATTTAGAAACAAACTTAACAAAAATAAAAACACAAGATTATTAGAAATGTACTTTTGGGTGCCTGGGTGGCTCAGTGGGTTAAAGCCTCTGCCTTCAGCTCAGGTCATGATCTCAGGGTCCTGGGACCGAGGCCCATATGGGGCTCTCTGCTCGGCAGGGAGCCTGCTTCCTCCTCACTCTCTGCCTGCCTCTCTGCCTACTTGTGATCTCTCTCTGTCAAATAAATAAATAAAATCTTAAAAAAAAAAAAAAAGAAATGTACTTTTCACCTGAAACGGATATAACACTGTATATTAATTATACTGGAATTAAAATTTTAAGACCTGAATCACTGAATTCTACTCCTGAAACCAATATTGTACTATATGTTAATTAATTAGAATTTAAATAAAAATTTAATTTGGGGCACCTGGGTGGCACAGTCAGTCAAGCATCCAGCTCTTGGTTTCGGCTCAGGTCATGATCTCAAAGTCATGAGATCAAGCCCGTGCCAGGTTCTGGGGTCAACACAGAGTCTGCTTGAGATTCTCTCTCCCTCTCTCTTTGTCTCAAATAAATAAATAAATAAATAAATAGTATTTAAAAAGATGGGGGAGTGAGATTTAAGAAATTGCTGAGGGGGTGGCGCCAGGGTGGCTCAGAGAGTTAATTTAAGCCTTCTGCCTTCGGCTCAGATCATGATCTCAGGGTCCTGGGATCGAGTCCCACATCGGGCTCTCTTCTCAGTGGAGGGCTTGTTTCCCCCTTCTTTTTCTGCCTGCATCTGTGCCTGTTTATGATCTTTCTCTCTTTGTCAAATAAATAAATACAATCCTTAAATAAAGAAAAAGTAAAAGAAATTGCTGAGGGGCATAAAAGGAACCCTGAACATATAGAATGGTTTTAGACCAGATGACTCAACATTATAAATATACCAAATCTCTCCTAGTTTACATATTATATATTTATACATAATATATATATATTCTGAATATACGTGTTATGTTCTGAATATATATAACATGTATATTCTGGTAAAATACCAATAGGAAGCTGATTCTAAAGTCCTTATGGCAAAGTAAGTAAAAGAAAATTTTGAAAATTTCTGAAAAGAAAGAAAAATGAGTGAGGACCAGTCTTAGATATTAGAACATAGTATAAAACTACAATATTTTAAACAGGGTGCTAATCTTCAATAGAGGGATCCGTAAAGTAGAATAGGAAATTTGAACACTTATCTGTAGTGGATAAAATTGTGTCCCCCCAAAAGATACAATCAAGTCTTAACCTAGTGACTATAACTTCATTGGGAATGGGGTTTTTGCAGATATAATCAAGTCAAGATGAGGCCATATCGAATTCAAGTCATACTGGATTAGACTCTAATCCGATGGCTAGTGTCCTTGGGAGAAGAGAAATTTGGAACTGACATAAACTGTAAGAGGAGAGGCAGACCAAGGCAGAGGTTGGAGTTATAAAGCCACAGCCCAGGCAAAAGTTCTTGGAAGCCACCAGAAACTAGAACAGTCCAATTGCATGGTTTGCCCCACCAGAGTCTCCAGAGGGAGCCTGGCCCTGATATCTTGATTTCAGACTTCTAGCCTCCAGAACTTTGAGAGAATACATGTCTGTTGTCACAAGCTATCAGATTTGTGCTAATTTGTTACAGCAACCCTGGGAACTAATACAGTAGCTAAATACCTATAGGGATTTAGTATAGGACAAAAGGAACACTGCTAATCAATACCAAAAGGGTGGATTAGTCAATAACTATGTTGAGACAACTAGCTAGCCAAACAACCAAAGAAACAGCTGAACCCCTACCTCACACCTTTCACCAAAACAAATTCTAGAGTGAATAAAATCTGGGAGTAATTTCAAAAAAGTATTCTTAGACTAAGGAAGGCCTTATAAAACAAAATTTTTAATGACTCCATAAATGAAAAGATTGATAAATTTGGCTGCACAAAATTATTTTTATTTCTTTATGAAAAAATAATAAACAAAGTAAAAAGGCACATATTATAGACATATCACATATTACCAGGAAAGGGCTGATAGCTTTGCTATTTTAAGAGCTCCTACATAATCAGGAAGAAAAAAAAACAACCTAATTAAAAGATAGGCAAAGGATATAAACAAACAGTTCCCAGGAAAGGAAATGTAAATGATTCTTAGTCATATGAGTACATGGTCAACCTCCCTTGTAGCAGGAGAAATGAAATTACAGCTACGAGATATCATTTTCTATCTAACAGATTGACAAAGATCAAAAAGTTTGATAACATGCTCTGTTGGCAGGGCTGTGGGAAACAGGCTCTGTCATTCATGGCAAGTGGGAGGGCAAACTGGTACAACCTCCCTGAAGTGTGATTTGGCAATATCTAAGTAAATTAAAAATCCGCATACCCTCTAACCCAGCAATTCCATTTCTAGGAATTTACCATACAGAATACATGCACATGGCAGGTTGACTATGGATGCAGATATTTATTGAAGCTTGGAATAACAGTAGATTGGAAATAGCCCAATTTCCATCAGTAGGGGATTGGTGACATTAATTATGGAACATCCATTCTGTGGAATGCCATGGACGGTTTTCAAAAGAATGAAGGGGATGCCTGGGTGGTTCAGTCAGTTAGGTGTCTGCCTTCGACTCAGGTCCTGATCTCAGGGTCCTGGGTTAGGGTCCCACATTGGGCTCCTTGCTCAGCGGGAGGCTGCTTCTCCCTTTGACTGCTGCTCTCCCTGCTTGTGCACACTCTCTCTCTCTGACAAATAAAATCTTAAAATAAATAAATAAATAAATAAATAAACGAATCAGTTTTATATTTCCAACGTGGATAAAAGTCTCTGATATGTAGTTAAAAGCGGGGGGTGGGTAGCAAAACTCAGGACAACACAGACAGTACAATACACGTTGTGTAAAAACAATTTTATGGAAGCGTGCCTGGGTGGCTCAGTCAGGTGGCTCTTGATTTCTGCTTGGGGCTCCATCTCAGGGTCATGGGTTTGAGACCTTTGCTGGGTGAGGAGCGTACTTAAATAAAAAAAAACAAAACCAACAACTATGGTATGGACATGTTTTCATAGGTGTGGAATGTGTCTGCAAAGGTACACAAGAGAAGAGTGAAGAGACCACCTTGAATTAAGGAATGAGGCTGCTGGAGTAAGGTAACTGCATACTCACAACCTTCATATTTTATGCACAGGTACTTATCATTCAAAAAGAAATAAAATACATTAAATTTTAAAAAAGAAAAGAAAGCAAGCCAAAAAGTAAAGTTTTCATCTGAGATCTTGAGTTTAAATGTTATTAGCCCTGCCACTTTCTCAGACACGTTTTTTGCACTCTTAAACCTAGTTTCCCCATCTAGTGGGAATAATAACATTGCCCACCTCAAGGACGGGGGTGGGAGGGCTGGGGGGGAGGGGGGAGGGCATGGCACAAAAGTGGCAAAGCTTGCCTGGTCAATCTAGGAAGGCTCTACAAGAATTCATTGTATTATTGTGCTATCGCCTCTTCTGTAATTTTTGAAATTTTTTCCAAGTAAAGTTTTGTTTTGTTTTTCAGTTGTTGATTCCTATGTCCTCGCCAGACCTGTCAAGTCAGCGTCTGGAGATGAGACTGGCAAGCCAACTCTTTCTCCCCAGCTGGGGTGAGGAGCCAGATGACTGGGCCTGGGGACTGGGCCACCCCATCATCTCACTGCCGGCCGCTTCCCTCCCTCCTTGGGCGAAGGTTAAGAGGGCCCTTTACCTGGCAAACACCTGCAAGACAGGGAACTGGGAACGGGTGTACGGGACAGAGACTGGCTCCCCCGCCCCCATTTGTCGTGCGGGGGGGGGGGGCGGGGGGGAAGGGGCCCTGCACTTTCTGCCCCCCGGATTCGGGGAGAGAAGCAGAGCTGAGTTCCAAACCCTGTCCCCTGCCCCTCCCCCCCCACCCCCCGCCCACCGCCAGGGCTCCCTCCGCCAGGCCTGTGCTGGGACACGCAGGGAACCCCGGCCCTGGCCCTGGCCGAGCCCCGATCAGATAAGGCCGCCTCCCCAGTGCTGGCAGCCCTCGGAGCCGGCGAGGAGTTTACGTAAGCCTGTTGTTGATGGAAAAACAAATGCACCAGCAGGCGTTTCCTGGCCTGCTTGGAGCCGCGGGCCCCAGACGCTGGCTCACTCCAGGGAGGCTCCCGTCCCGACAGCTCCCCGGGGGGCTCGGGCGAAACTCTGGGGGTCCCATGTTCTGGAAGGCTGGCTCTCAGGGGGCCACCCAGAGCCCCTCAAGCCCAGGCCACCCTGCACTTGAACCCGGCTTGCAGGAGGCGGTTATCAGCGTGGGTCTTTAACCTCTCTCCCAGCGGCCCAGAGCACCAGCCTGCGCCTCCCGGGGAGCCAGATCTGGCCCCATCCCCGCCCCAGCCTGGAGCCCAGGAGGGGCCGCTCCAGGCATCCGTCAGCACCCCTTCACGGAGCCCGCTGCGTGCCCGGCCCTGCTCCCGCGGCGGGGGTGATGGAGCTATGGGAACGGAGGATGGGCCTGGCCTGGGAGGACATTGGCGGCCAATCTCCGCTGCACACGGAGCCTCTGTCTTGCTTTTAAAACTGAAGGAGAGGGGCGCCTGGGTGGCTCAGTCGTTAAGCGTGTGCCTTTGGCTCAGGTCATAATCCCGGAGTCCCAGGATAGGCTCCCTGCTCGGCAGGAAGCCTGCTTCTCCCTCTCTCACTCTCCCTGCTTGGGTTCCCTCTCTGGCTGTGTTTCTCTCTGTCAAATAAATAAAATCTTGGGGGGGGGGAAGAAAAAACTGAAGGAGAGCAGAGGTCGACCTGCACCAGAGCTGTTGAAGAGAGAAAGGAGAGGGCAGAGGGGGTGTGTGACTCTTGCCCAGGCCATATGCCTTTGTCAGGACAGAAGCAGTTGACCAGGGTTGGGGTCTCAGCTCTACCAACAGCCCCATCTCCTCACCTTCTGCCCAAATCCCTTTATCTATAAAATGAAGTTAATTCTTGTACCAACCTCAAGTTTCGAGAATATAAAAAGCCATTTTGAGGATAAAACTCTTAAAGCATACCTATCGTCACATCTAGCACAAACTATCACACAGGAACATGTCACCGTCGATGTAAATATATGGAACCCACCTCCGTTCCATCTGAGTGCAGACGTCTGCCTTTCGGGGTGGGCTTTCCTGATGCCTGGCCGTAGGTCAGGTGCCCCAGTCACATTTGCTCCCAAGTCTCCCTCCCTCCACTCCCCCGGCAGTGTTCCTCACTGTGTAGCCACCGCAGGCCGTGTATGTCTTCTCCATCAGACTGTGTACTCGCTGTGTGCCAGGCTTCAGGCTGGCCCTGTGCACCCAAATGTAAGTCACATTCTGGCCCTGTCCCCTACAGGGTCCTAGCCTGACAGGCTAGAGAGAGATGTGTACCAGAGCAAAGGACAATGAAGAAACCCAATGGATTTGGAAATCACTTGGAATGTCATAGAAATTACAGACCACGTGGACACAGTGCTGGCAGGCCGCCAGACACACAGTAGGTACACCCCAAAACCTTAATTACATAACATGATGCTATTTAAGTATAGAAAGATCTGGAATCCAGTGACAGCTCTGCCACTTACTGGCTGCATGAGCTTCAGCAGCGTACTCTTTCTCTGGGCCTCATTTCTCCAATTATCAAGGGAGATGCTATTATGAAAGACCCATCATAAGGCTCCAGTGAGATTCAAACAAGTCCACGCCTGCGGACGCACTTTCTAGAGTCTCAGAGGGTTAACCCTGTCAGCTACAAACTATCCTATTAATGGCAGTGGGAGGAATACAGCCTTGGACAAAAGCTTTGGTATCAGGCCTGGTCTCAGGACCCAACCTGGACACCTTTTTGTTTCGTGACCTATGGCTGATGGCTCAGCCTCAGTTTCCTCATCTGTAAAGTGGGGATAACAATATCTACCTCCTAGGGTAGTGTAAAGAGCCAAGAAGTCCCGGTAAGAGTTAGTACTTGCTGCATACTTATTCAATGGCAGACAGGGTTTTTAAGTGCTTTTTATATATTAATTCAACTACTGTTATCTTACAACTGGGAAAACTGAGAAAGAGAGATTTAAGCAACTTCCCCAAGGTCACACATCCAGGAAGCATTGCCAGGAAGTAATCCTGGCGGTCTGGCGGGCCCTGGAGTCGGAGGTCCTGACCCTCCTCCATCACTACCCCCCCAGAACCGGCATAGAGCACTTAGAAATGGCACAGAGTCTGGCCTCAGCAAACAGTAGCCGTTATTACAATTTTTATTAATATATGTGTTGATATCATTGTGATCTTAATTACTCATCAATCCCTTCTCAGAGCAGGGCGAGCTCAAGCTCTTCGGCCCTGGGTGGGTGCCAGCCGAGAGCAGGCGCCAGGAGCTCAAAATGTGGGCAAAGTTTCATTTCCTGGTCACACCCAGTGAGAGTCAGGCCATGGGACGGGGAGGCTAGTGGATCTAATGCTGGGCTGGCCCCCAAGTGAGTGTGGATGTCACAAGCAGCCATCTTTGCCCGGTCTGTCTCTGGACACCCACCTGGCTCCCGGAGCAGGGCAGGGCCAGAAAGGGGAAGCAAGGGCAGACACTGGGCCTTTTGTGTCCTGCTCCCCACGCGGCCCAGCCCCGAAACCCATCCCCACCCCCGCCCCAGTCTGGGCCAAGGGTGTGCAGTGCCCTCCTGGGAGAGGACGAAATGCAGGCTGGAGTCAGGAGTCGGACCAGTGTCCTGGCCCGCGGCTTTCTGGAGGAGCGTCCTGGGCCTGGTTTCCTCATCTCCAAAATGAGGTATAGAGAGCTGGACTCAGGCCCAGGTGGGTGAGGAAAGGCAGAGGGAAAGAAAAGAGTCCTCCTGAGGGGCTGCAGTAAAGGGACAGTGCAGGGGCCTGGCCGTCCCTCTGCTGGGTGGAAATGTGGTTAGGGTCTCTCAGCCCCTCCATGGACGGGCTCAGATCACCCTTCACCCCAACACACTCCTCAACCTGCAGCACACAGACAGCGCCTTGAACACCTGAGGACACCCGAACACACAGATACACACACACACACACACCTGATCACAGACACACACATCTCAACAAACACATAGACACCCTCAAATTAACACCCACACCAACATGGCCACACACACGGCTACCTGAGAACCTCCCCTTACACCCCCCACACCTCAAGGTGCACTACACCCCCCCACCCCATCACACACTACACAGGCTCCAATGCTCAGGGAAGCCACTGGGGGGCAGAGCGAGCCCCTCGGGGAGCCCAGGATGAGTGACTGAAACTGCACCACCTCATACCTTCCTAGCTTGGGGAGCCCCTCAGGCTTGAACCCAACACCGCTGCCCGTAGGACAGCAGGAATAAGCCGGTTGAAGACCATTGAGGGGGAGACCTACTGTGTGCCGATCTCTGCTGTGGACTTCTGTGCTGTCCCAGCCACTAGACCTGACACACGTTAAGGACTCAAAATTATCCCTTCCGTTTTAAAACTGAGGAGAGTGTCCAGAGCCCCGAATAGATCTCGGGGAGTCTGTTTAGTTTCTTTAGCCCCCTAACGTGGGCCAGGAGGCAGGGCGGGAAGGGCCGGGGCTATGCCGCGGTGCACCGCCAGGGGGCGCCCTCCGTCGGTCCCTCGGGGGGCTCCGTCGTCGCCTTGCGCTGGGCGTCCCTCTTCCCAGCGCCGCGGTGGGGGCCGCTCCCCTGGGAGCTTCCCTAGGTCCCGGCGGGCGCCCCCGCAGGATGTCTCGGCTCCCCACCCCGCCGGATCCGACCTCGGCTCCGGCTTCCGCCCCCTCCCTGGTCCCCAGGGGCCATCTCCGACAACTCCAGGCCCGCAGCCACCCCCTCTGCCCGGAACCGCCCCAAGCCACCTCCACCCCAGGCTCTGAGAACCTCTGAGGCCATCCCACAGGGGAGCCGCCTGCCTTGCCGCTTCTCCCGGCGCAGAGAGTCCTTAAGCACCTTAAGGTGGGAGACAGCATTCAACAGACTTCACCCGTCACACCAACAGAGCGTCCTCCCCGCTGGGCACTCTGCTCTGCGCTGTGGCTGCGGGAGTTCTGTCACTCCAGCTTGGGTGTTCCCATTACCCCGTTTTACAGATTCAAAATGCTAGAAGCTCAGAGGGTAAGTCAGTTGTTCAGGACGCTGGGACATGAAGTGACAGGACAGGTTCTAGGGCCTGGAGCTTTAAGGATGAGACCCTCAACCACAGTGATTGCGGGTACTAACATTGATTCCCTCCAGGATTTAGAGAATATTTGTTAAGGTCGCACCGCCTACCTGCCGGGTATCCTGGGTATACTGTGGAGGCAGAGACACTGAGTCATGGAGCTTACAGCAGCAGGAAAAAGAGCAAAATAGTCCCAACATATATACACGTGCCATTGGTCATGAATTGGCCCCTTTACTACGGTGTGTGACGAGGACACCTGTGCTGGCCTTGGAGCTAGGTGGAGGCAAGGACACTTGTGGGGACAGAGAGACCATCCCAGACCTGTGTGGTGAGAGGGGCAGAGTTATAGCAGGGCCTGGAGGAGAGAAGGCTCACCCAGGGGCATTAAAGCAGGACTATTTGAGTGGCTGGACCCCCAGGCAGAGAGGGACCACCCAGCATGTAAAGTCTGGATAAGTCTGGCTCACCTGGCTGGTTTTAAGCCCAGAGATAGCTAGGTCCCAAGTCCTGCACCAGGTCCCAAATCCTGCCCCAGGAATGAGCTTGGGACCAAGTCTCAAACACCAGCTTAAGGACCAACTTGCTGAAGAGGGATGGGAGACTCAGAGAAACGATGGGTTAATGCTCCAGGGCCTATTCATGCTTTTCTCCTGTGGCTTGGGGCCCCCAAAGGGAAGAACTGGCCAGCACTTTAATGTTTTAAGGCATCCAAAACTCAACAAATTCCAACCCCAAATCCCTAATCATCTCCCCCCATCCTCTTCCCAGAGACTTTTCGCATTGCAGTGAAGGGCCTGGCCATCCAGCCAATTGTGGCTCTGACCCCCTGCTTCCCCGTCCCCCGTAGCCAGTCTGCCTCCTTTACATCTACCCAGTCAGATGCCCATAAGCTAACTGACCTCAAGAGCCTACCCCATCCGGACCTGTCCCCTCTCGCCCAGATTCATCATTCCAACCTGCCTGGTGCTCTTAGAGTGAATACCCAAGGATACTGCCAGGAAAGTCCATGGCTGCGTCTTCAGCCCCACCTTCCACCATTGTGTCCTTGCTCTGAGAGCCCCAGCCATACTGGAGGGGGCAGACCTTTTAATGTCTTGGACCAACTTGGCTCAGGGCCTTTGCACACACTGCTACTCCTTTTTCTCCACTGCCCATCCCACTTGCTGAGTTAATTGCCACTCACTTATCTGATTTCTCACTGATACCTTTCTCCGGGAAGCTGTCCTTTCCCTCACCTGTGTTTATGTTGTCATGGTCCCACATACGCCTTCTCACAGGCATCATTAGGAAGTTACTTTTGAGGCTGTTCAACATGTATATTCCCCACTATTCTCTGAGTTCTGGGAGGTGGGGACCGTCTTATTCACTGGCATCCCGAGCGACCAGCATAGGACGTGGCACTCAGTAAACGTCCCTAGGCAGGATACACCCAGCTCTGTTGCTTCCTGGCTGGGTGCCCTTAGATAAGTCCCTTCCCCTCTGTGAGCTTACTCTGCTCATCCCTAAAATGAAGGGACCAGGTGGGCAGTCCCCAACTCAGACTGCCTATCGGGATATTCAGGAGATTTTTCCAGACCTCACAGGTGACCCTCCTCATCGTCATTGAACTGGGAGTGGCCAGTGGGTAAAGTCATAGATATTATAAGAAGGAGTGAATGTTGATAATGGTAGAAGATGGACAATGAACACACGGGGGTTCATTAGACTCTTCTGTTTACTTTGTATGTGTTTGAAATTTTTCATAATAAAAAGCTCTTTATAAGACAGATACACCAGCCAGGGCTCCTCTCCGGTGAGTGGTGGAGAGCCAGGAAGGGTATTCAGGGAATGCTGCTGGAGTGGATCTAAAGCACAGCTCTCTGAAGCCGCTTCCATCTCTAAAAATTGGCAGTGAGTCTCTCCTGCCCACATGAGTGCTGTTCCCTGGCGGAAAAATACCACACCCGGAGCAAACTCTTCTATCCTCTCCCTTAATCCCCCTGTGACTCCAGGTCAGTTGCCCAATCTTCCAACTCACAAAGCCCCCCAAACATCAATCTACTAGTAGCCTCTTCTAGGCTCCCTCTGCCTCTCGAACCTCCAGTCCCCAATATCCTCCTATCCCGTCTGTTTCTGCAAGACCCTAGGATGACTGGAATTGTCCAGGTGCCCCAGCGCAGTGCCTGCCTGGCATGGCAGAGGAATCGATGTGTGCCAACTGGATTGCTTGAATCGCAATGAAATATCTTTGCAGACCCCAAACTCTGTGATCCTGGGCAAAACACTTCTCCTTGGCTTCTTTCTCAGTGAAATGGAATGATGATCCTTGCCTCATAATGCTGTGGGAAGGACTCAATGAGATCATGACTCCAAAGGTTTGGCGAGTTGGGTGGGACGTTCACCCTCAGCAGAGCTAGCCTCTCCCTCCTGGGGTGTGGGTGGGGGACTCCTATAACCCCCTGGGATTCCCTCATGTTGGGCAGTGGCTGGCTGTTGGTATGTCTGTCTCCCAGACAGCCCCAGGGGGCAGAGGGAAGGGCTGTTGGCCAAAGCATCTCCATGCTCCCAGTCCCCATTGGCCAGCACGAGGCCAAGGAGGAAAGGAGGGGCAGAGCCTGGGGAAGATAGAAATCGAGGTTGGAAGGGCCTGCTAGCATTCCTAGAGTCCCCAGGGGTCAGAGGGTCCAGGGCAGCCCTCCCTGGGGCCTCAGCTGACAGATGAAGCCTGGCAGGGTCCCCCCTTGCAGCAGGACCCATAGGTCACAATGACAAGTACTTCCTCTCCAGGAAGGTGGATCGGCCATATGGGACTCCAGCCTGGGTGAGAGGTGGGAAAGGGGCACACTCATCCTGCCACCGAAGAAAGAAGAGAGAGGTAAGAGGAAGCCCACTCACAACCCCCAGGTGTTCAAGGCTGTCCGTGAGCTGAACTTCACCCACCTATCCAGGGGCAGCCCCACCATTACATTATTCTCCACTCCTGGATGTGATGTGTGCCCTCTTGCTCAGGCCCTGGCCGGTTCCTCAGCCGGAAATGTCCCCTGCTCCCATCTTCCACCCAGTCACCTTTGCTTTATCCAAGATCCCAGCTCAAATATCATCTTCTAGGGGCTCTTGGGTGACTCAGTCATTAAGCGTCTGCCTTCGGCTTAGGTCTTGATCCCAGAGTCCCAGGATCGAGCCCCTGCATCAGGCTCCCTACTCGGCAGGAAGCCTGCTTCTCCCTCCCTCACTCCCCCTGCTTGTGTTCCCTCTCTAGCTGTGTTTCTCTCTGTCAAATAAATAAATAAGATCTTTTTTAAAAAAACAAAATATTGGGGCGCCTAGGTGGCTCAGTTGGTTGGGTGACTACCTTCGGCTCAGGTCATGATCCCGGAGACCCGGGATCGAGTCACACATCGGGCTCCCTGCTCGGCAGGAAGCCTGCTTCTCCTTCTCTCAATCCCCCTGCTTGTGTTCCCTCTCTGGCTGTGTTTCTCTCTGTCAAACAAATAAAATCTTTTAAAAAAAAATATATCATCTCCTCCTTGGATTCTCTCCCTGCCTCTCAGGACACTTCCTCCCATCTCTGTGGCTCTCCTCGCCTTTGGTTAAACCATGAATACTGCATGTACACATTGTCTCAGGGGTCCTGACCCAACCCCCTGTAAGCTGGGTACTGTTGGCCCACTTTACAGATTAAGACATGGGGTTCAGAGTGGCTAAGTACTTTGCTAAAATTTTTTCAAGGCAGAGAAGACGGTGGAGGATCTGCCCCAGACCTTCCCACTCTGGAGAAAAGGAGGCTCAGTGGGGTGGGGGCAGGGTCATGGCCAAGACCTCAGTTCCTGCAGATTGCCCAGTGCCAGGCCTGGCTGTGGGGCCCACGAACCAGGAGACTCCCCAAATTCACAGCATGTCAGAGCCGAGAGGGTCTCAGAGATGGTGCCTCCGTCTCCTCTGTAGCAGCAGGCAAGGGGGTGGGGACGATGCCCAGAGCCAGAGGTGGCTGTGGGAAGAACACCTACTCCCTCAGTCCCATCACAGGGAGACCGAGCTGGGCTGGCAGCCTCCCTCTAGACACCTGCCTTCCTTTGCCCATCTCTCGCTCAGCCTGAGACTCTATTTCTGTCTCATTTCTCGTCTCGGAGAGCCTCCCCTTATCAGCCTCAAAGTGCCCATCGCCGCTTCGGCCGAGGCTCTCTGCCTCGGTCTCGGCCTCTGAATCTGCCCAGGGTCTCCCTTGATCTCTGAGACGTCTCTTCTCATCTCTCCCTGTGCTTTGACAGTCTTAATCTCGGCCCCCATCTCTGTCTCTCTACCTCTTCACTACCCTGTTGCTGTTTCTCTCTTTTCAGAAGCCTTTCTGTGGTTGATCATTTGTCTCTCTGACTCCTGCCCCCTGCGTCTTTGTCCCTTTCCCTTTCGGTCTCTGTGTCCCACTCTTTCTCTGTCTCCCGGATCCGGTCCTATCTCTCTGCCATGCCCCCTGCCACCCTGCCTCTATCACTATCTTTCTGTGTCTCTCACTCAGAGTGTGTGCCGGTCTCTCTCAGTCTCTGTCTCTGGGGCCAGCCATGTCTCCTCCACAGCGCCCCTATCCCCCGGCCTGACAGCAGGCCCTGCTTCCCAATTTGCTCCCCTGTAGGGGGCGGGGGACCCCCGGGCATCATTCCAGGGTCTGCTCCATCTGGGTGGCGGTGCTGACAGGCGAGATAGGGATCGGACTTGGCTCTGTCCGGGCCTGAGCAAGGGGGCACAAGCAGGCTGTGCGGGGGCGTCCGGGTGCCTGTGTGCACATCCAGTTTGTGTGCGGGTCTCCCTGTGGGGGTGGTCTGGGTGTCTGTCTAGATGTATTTGTGAGTGTCTGGGCCTGTTTATGTCTGTCTGCATTGGTGGATGTGTGCCTTTGTGTGGGGCTGTCTGGGTGTAAGCACCTTAGCCTGTGGGTCTAGCTCTCTGTGAGCGTCTCAAGTGTGCGTGCGTGTCTATGGGCACGTATGGAAGCCCCTGGGAGCACCTGGCGTGGGGTCTGTGTGCGGAGCCACGGGCCAGGCCCTCTGTTCCCATTCTGTCCCGCAGCCATCGGTGAGGTTCAGATCTTGTTACCCTAGCTCGCAGGGTCTGGAGACAGACCGGGTTCAAATGCTGGCTTCTTCACCACCAAGCTGCCTGACCTCAGGCAAGTTGGCTAATCTTGAGCAATCCTGAATTCATTCAGCAAAAATGTATCGATCAACAACAGATAAAACTAATCCATGGTGCTAGGAGTCAGCATTGGGGCCTTGGGAGGAGTTGACGGGGAGGAGGCCCAAGGGAGCCTTTTGGGTACTGTCGGTGTCCCATTTCTTGATTTGGGTGGTGTCTGCATGGTGGTTGTTCATTTGGAAAACATGAATCAAGCTGTTCATATCAGATGTGTGCACTTTACACACATTATAGATCAATATAGAAGTTTACAAAAATTTTATTGCGCTCCTACCATTTTCCAGGCATGAAATAATAGTATTAATAGTAGTGTTGGTGAGCCTGTGTTTTTGACATTTCAGGAAGTGAGTCTTTCCAGGCTTTAAGCACTCCCAGCCCATTCCTCCTCAATCCTGTCCCAGCCATGATGGTTCAGGGAGGATGCGAGAGAGACCCCAGTCCTGGCTGGACTGTTCCCCCACCCAATCTCTCCTGGCTGTTTTGTCATCAAGCTATGATTTTTCCTCTGGATTTTCAGAATGGCTGGCTACTGAGGGATGTTTTGCTGGGTAACTGTTGGCATCCAAAGAAGCTGGTAACAGGGTACTCTGATGCAGGGTTCGTGCAAGAAAACGGGGTGTTAGATGCCCAGTGGACAGACCACACCTGCTTGATGCATTCAGTCATGATGGGTGATACCTTGATGCACACATTCCTGCTCTCCACCTGCAACATCCTTATGAATCACCTGTCTGTGACTCAGTAAGACATAGTGAGACTCCACTATATGCCAGGGCCTCCACTGGGCCCTTCAGCACACCTTGCCTCATCCTCACAAGAGCTGTCGGTAAAGGCCATTATCTTCATCTTCCACCTGAGGAAACAGAGGCTCAGAGAAGTGAAATGACTTCCCTGAGCTCACACTGCAACAGTAGAGATTCCAACTTCATTCTAATCTTGTCCTCCCTGGACATGTCCTTTTTGTGGGTTTCTGAGGTTGCCTGAAGCTGTAGTAAAAAAGCCAAATTCAGTTTCTTTTGCCCTCTCGGGAGATTAATTTTTTTAATTCATCAGGAAAGTTGGAATTTAAGCTGCCCTTTGGTGACAGCATTCACTCCTTATAGGGATAGGCCTTCCTCCTCGCCTGACATACCCTTCCAGCCCAGAGAAGAACAGAAAAGGCAGGTGTGATAAGCTTTTACCTCTATCACAAGTATTCTGCAGGGCATAGTTAATTTAATATTTAAAAGAACAAATGAATGAACTAATGGTACTTCGCTGACTTACTCTCCTCTTGGCACATATCATACCATGTTAAGATGATCTCTTCTGTCCCTGCCTCCACTCTATTCCTTGATGACAAGGAATCTCTGGATTTCGACAAGCAGCCCAAAGCCTGGCACAGAGGGGGCCCCAGGCATATTATAGATAAATATTAAATAAGAGAAGACCCGAGGATTTATGTCTCGGCTTCAGTAAGACCCTTAAGTCCTGTGAGTTTCATACCCCACTAAACAACAACAGCACCAACTAGTTTCAATAAGTGGTTTTATTACTGGTTAGATTTTACAAATTCTGATATTCGAACAGACTTCCACCTTAAAATTCTAAAACAACAAAGCGACCGTTGGAGGGGGTTTGATTTTTCGTTTTTTTTTTTTTTTTTTTTTTTT
>PITA01004834.1:31986-81893 GCA_004023965.1 Spilogale gracilis | reverse complement strand
TAAATTATTTGTTGTTTTTCCTCGCTCAGTCCACAAAACTGTACAGTGACACAAATGTTGTGTTGCAGATAGATTTTCCAAGTAATTCCTCAAGTCCACACCACTGCATTAGCTGGACGCACAATTATCTTCTTCCTCTGTTTCCAGGCGAGATCCTAAAATGTGGTTAGTTAGTTGCTCAAAGCCTCTATTTTAAAATACACTTGGAATTCAACTAAAGATAATTTCTTTTTTAAAGAAATTGTGGGGGGGATGGGGAGGGTGTGAGTCACTAGAAAAGGTTGGTGAGAGTCGTTTGTGAGGGGCTGTGAGGCTCGTGGCCCTCCAGGTTGCCAGGCACAGAAGTTAAGACAGACGTCACAGTTGGCAGGGCGGGGCTGGTCAAGTCTGTGAGGGTGGTGGGGGTGCTGGAGGGGCTGAGCGAGGCGTTGGAGAGCTCCGAGGCTGGCCCTGACTGTGTTCCCGTCTGCAACGCGGCCTCTGTGGACTTGTCCACACCCGTGTTTTCCTGCCGTAAGAGGTTGCGTCTGAACTTGGCCCTCGCGTTCTGAAACCAGACCTGCGCAGGGCAAGAGGGAGAGAAGGGCTGGTTAGGAGAAGGAAGGCGGGATCTGGAGAGCAGCAGAACCATTTCCCCCAGAGATGCTAATCGGGCTTTTGCAGAGAAGGGTATTAAAAAAAAAAAAAAAGATGGGCTGACAATTTTTGCTCTTAATAAGATAAAATTTTCCTTTTCTCTAATGGCTAGTACTGGGTTTCCCTTTCTGTTACAAGGTTCCAGAGCTGAGCAGCACTCTCCAGTAGAGTAGCCGGTAGCCACAGGTGGCTACTGAGCACTTGAAATGGCCATGAGGCTCTTTTGTAGAGGAAAACACAGAAACAGATTTGAAGACTCGGTATGGAAAAAAGAAGCAGGTAGGCTATCTCAATACTACTGTTCATACTGCTTACATATTGAAATAATAATATTTTCGATATATTGGGCTAAAGAAAGCATATCCTTAAAATTAATTTTGCTGGTTTCTTTTTGTGTTTGGAATGTGGCTGCTAAAAAACTTAAAATGGAAAATTCCACATGTGGCTCACGTTTCATTTCTATTGGACAGCGTTGTATTGGGAGATGTGCACAAACTGAATTATTTTTCACAATGGTTGAGAGATTGATTCTTTTTTTTACCCCCCTTGGCAGTTGTCTTTAAGCAAGCAATAGATCCCATAAGTTCTCGTTGGTACAATTTTTTTTTAAAGATTTTATTTATTTGTTTGACAGAGAGAGATCACAAGTAGGCAGAGAGGCAGGCGGGGGGGGGGGGGGGGGGGAAGCAGGCTCCCTGCTGAGCAGAGGGCCCCCCCCCCCATGCAGCCTCGATCCCAGGACCCTGAGATCATGACCTGAGCCGAAGGCAGAAGGCTTTAACCCACTGAGCCACCCAGGCGCCCTTGTTGGTACAATTTTTAAAGTGATTCATGGTCAGTACGTGGGAAGTACCAGAGAGGTGTAAAGAACACAAAGGAATCAGTCAATAAATAAAGAGTTACTTTGAGGAAGAAAGAGACAACCATCCTACTTCCCACCACCATCAAGGGGAGAAGCCACTGGCTATCCTGGGACCCCGGGGGTTTTAGGTTTCAGGGCAGGGTGGGCAGAGCCCCCAGCCATCAAAGCCAGTCCAGGGAGGTGGTGACCTGCAGATTCCTTCTGCAAACTGACCACACCCCAGTATCGTTTATGAGGGAGGTGGGGTGTGTTGTGCTGTGAGCACCGAGCTTGGTATGAAAAAAATACGAAAGAGAGAGAATAAGTGTTTACTTTCGTTTTCCTTTGGGCACAGACACACACACCCCTCTACACCCCTACCTTTGCACACAGCCTATATGCACTCGGGAAGACGTGCACAGAAACTCATTTCACAGCATGACCCCCCCACCAACTACTGACCACCAGTCTAACTGCACGGAGAGATCTGGAGAGATCTGGCTGTATCCAGAGGTCCTCAAAGCACTTTGAGTGAGGCCTTGGAAATGCAGTGGGGGGTGGGTAGTGTGTCTGTCGGGGGAGGTGGGGGAGGAGTTGTATCCCCCAAAGAAAAAAAGCCTGAATGGCAGGGCCCCTTCACTTCCCTTTGCATGAGAAAAACACCCGCCAGAAGCCTCCCCATAAAACAAAGGGCCTTAGAGAATTCTACAGATTCTGGGGTGTCCAGTTGCATATTTCCAGATGTGCCTGCATCTGCCTGTCTTCCCAGTGTCTCACGCATGGGTGGGAAGGGCTAACTCCTGGCCCCACCTTCCCCTAGGGACTACCCCCCCACAGGAGCCTGTAGCATCCAATGAGCCTTTCTGGTGGCCTGATAAGATTTGGGTTCAATTAAAAAGTACATCCAGGGGTGCCTGCGTGCACTACCTTAGTCTTTAGGCGTCTCCCTTTGGCTCAGGTCATGATCTCAGAGTCCTGGGATCGAGCCCCGCTGCAGCAGGAGGCCTGCTTCTCCCTCTCCCCTCCCTGCTGTGTTCCCTCTCTCACTGTCTGCCAAATAAATAAATAAAATTAAAAAAAAAAAAAAAAAAAAACACGTCCACGAGAATACTGGACTAGGAGACAAACACTGTGAGGTCAGGAAACAAAGCTCTTTCCCTGGCATGCTGGGTCTTCCGGGAAGAAAGCACATTTTCCCTGGCCTTCTGCCCAATACAAGTCCATCACCTCCTCTGGGGGCTTTCAGATAAATACAGTGCTTCTAAGACCGCCATCAAAGGGCTCTTCTTAGGGTGGGGAGTCCTTCCCTTCTGTAGGCGTGAGACTCTGTCCACCTGGCCCAGGGAATGGCTGATGGCAAAAATAGACAGAGAGGAAACAATTTCCTCCAAAGTCTCACGTCAGGTCTGACACGGAAGGCCGGAGCCTAGGGGCCACCCTTTGCCGCTGTCTCGGCCTGTGTGTGTCTCTCTGAGCAGTAGCTGGAACAGGGAGCCCCAGGGGCACTGCGCGGCTCCGAGGTCCAGGGCTCTGAGCCCTGGGGAAGGGCTGCACCGGTTAGCGGCCAGCTGCTTGCTGTCCAGCCGCTGTCCCCGCAACAGGGACTTGTAAACAATGACACCACCTTCCACAACTGCCTTCTCTGCTTCACAGAGTCTGAGGCACTGGGAATGTGGTGGATGAAAATCAACCAGTCAACCCAAAGCCCGAAGCCCTGCTGCTGGGGGGCTTCCTGTTGGGTTTGTTTCCCACCTCCTGCAGGGCTTCTCCAGAACTCTTTCTCAAACCTCCCCTCCCAGGCGGCTTGTTGGGGCAGGGCCTCTGGGTCATCTTCATGTCCCTGGGACATGGTATGGGGACTGGCAAGGATGAAGAATGAGTAATGTGCGTTGAATTCATAGTAGTGATGACAGAGGGGCGCCTGGGTGGCTCAGTTAGTTAAGCATCTGCCTTCAGTGCAGGTCATGATCCCAGGGTCCTGGGATTGAGCCCCAAGTCAGGCTCCCTGCTCAGTGGGAAGCCTGCTTCTCCCTCTCTCTCTGTCTGCTGTTCCTCCTGCTTGTCCTCAGTCTCTCTCTATCAGATAAATAAAATCTTTAAAAAAAAGTAGTCATGATAGATACCACTTCCGGACCTCTGTGTGCCAGGCACCATGCTGCCCCATAATGTGTGGTGTCCCCAGTCAGCCCCAGGAGCAGTCAAGTAGCTGGAACAGGGATACTTCGTATAGATTTAAAACCAAAGAGGCTCGGAGAGGTGAAGTCATTTTTGCCCAAGGTCACACAGAGGCTGAGCTGAGACTGGAACCCAGGAATATCTGCCATTAAAAAGTCCAGCTCTCCCCACGCCGTGATCCTCAGTGAGTCAGTGAAGAAATAAATGAATGAGGGCGCCTGGATGGCTCAGTGGGTTAAAGCCTCTGCCTTCAGCTCAGGTCATGATCTCAGAGTCCTGGGATCTAGGCCCACATCAGGCTCTCTGCTCCACAGGGAGCCTGCTTCCTCCTCTCTCTGCCTGCCTCTCTGCCGGCCTGTGATCTCTCTCTCTGTCAAAGAAATAAATAAAATCTTAAAAAAAAAAAAAATGAATGAATGAATAAGTGAGTGAATAAACACAAAAGCAACTGTGGGGCAGCTTCCAGTTCTGGCTCTGCTGCTGCTGCGCCCAGCGACCTTGTGCTGTGGTCCTTTACCTTGGAGTCTGCCTCAGTTTCCCTACCCGCACAACGAGAGGGTTAGACGACAGCACACCATCTCTATGGTCTCTCGGGGTTCTGACAGGCTGAGGTTCCAGGGCAGATGCCAGAAGATCTGCTCCGCCCGCCCATCTCCTTAAACTGACAGCCCCCTTCTTCGTCTCTGGGGAGTCCCATCCCCTGGTGCGCAGGGGATCCTCTGTAAGTCTTGAGTGGATGAAGAAGTTCACACTGCCACATGTCCCTCCTCAGACTCCCACTGGCCCTGCAGGCTGTGTTTTGCCTCACATATTCCCTTCTCTACGATTCTTTCATCAAGGGGACCAAGAGGGCCCATGGGAAACCCACTTTGCCTCACAAATCCTTTCCTGGGTCACTAAGGAAACCAGCCCCAAGATAAAAGCTTCATGCCCAAAGACGTCCATTCTGGCATTTTTAAAAAAAGATTTTATTTTGGGGGTGCCACGTGGCTCAGTCAGTTGAGCAGCCATCTCTTGGTTTTAGCTCAGATCATGATCCCAGGGTTTTGGGATAGAGCCTCGTGGGGGGAAGGCAGTGCTCTGCACTCAGTGGGGAATCTGCTGGAGACTCTCTTTCTCTCCCTCTCCTTTTGACCCCCCAACACATGCACGCACATGTTCTCTCTTTCTAAAATAAATACATAAATCTTTTTTAAAAATAAAAATAAAAAGATTTTATTTAAGTGAGCTCTACACCCAACATGGGACTCAAACCCACAACCCTGAGATCAAGAGTTGCATGCTTTACCGACTGAGCCAGCCAAGATGCCCTTCTTCCTTTTTTTTTTCCTTTTTTTTAAGATTTCATTTTTACATTGTGGCATTTTTAACAACATCAAAATGGCTGCCTACAAAGTGTCCGACCAGTGGAAGTGGAAGTCATGATACAGACTCTCCAGGCACTTGTGGGGCTAACATCTTGTGATGAAAGTGATGTGAGGAAAAAAGAATAAAAAGAATATGTTCTGGGGTGCTTGGCTGGCTCAGTTGGTGGAGCGTGCAACTCTTGATCTTGGGGTTGTGGGTTCAAGCCCTACATTGGGTGTAGAGAGCATTTAAAAATAAAATCTAAAAAAATAATATATATATATATATATATATATATATATATATCTTCTGGTACAGCAGCTTCATAAAGTCATAACAACAAATATTATTCACAAAGTACCAGGCATCCTTTCAGGAAGGTTCTAAGCAATTTGCACATAGTAACTCATTAGTGTCTTATAAGGTAAGCACTAACATTATTGCCATTTACAATTATTTGTTGCACATCTGCCTCCCTTCTGGATCGCAGCCCCAGCTCCAGTGGGCCCCACTCACTGTCTGGGGCACGTCCCACCCAGAACAATGCAGAAGATCAGTTATTTGCTGAATAAACGAGGGAACAGAGGAAAGCTAGCCTTCTCAGTTCCTTTGTGCTCACACAAGTTAGTGACCACTAATCAGTCATCCGAAGAATGTAAACTGTTGGTGGTTAAAGGTAATTTCTTTCAAAGTCACACCAGGGAACTCTAAGAAGACTTTCACCCATCTGGATCAATCAGCTCACCACCCCTGTCCCCAAGTCCAGGCCTCTTCTACCTTCCCAACCCTTCTCCAGGAAGGAAGAGAGGCAATTCTAAGGACCATCTCTGTGTTGAGGAATAGTCTCCCAGCATCTGCAAAGCCTAATGTCTTCATGGACCTCTGTCCAAGGGGCTGTTCTCTCTCCCAGTCACTTTGCCGATGGGTAGAGAGTGAGAATTGTGGCCATGTCATTGGTGATGATAATTTGAGTACTTTTTCTGCACTTATGTCTCTACAACAGGATTCCTGCTCTGCTCCCAAGACATGGCATCCAAGACCCACTCCTTCTTTTCTCTCTGTCTGTACTGCTGCTTTCTATCACTGGATCCAAGGCAAGAAGGTCCCAATCCCTACACTCTGCTACGCTGGAAAGAGCTGTGCAATCAGACAGATCCGGGCTTGACTCCTGGTTTCATCATTTACTAGCTGTGGGACCAAGGGCAAGGGCCCTAGTCTCCCTGAACCTCAGTTTCTTCATCTGCAAAATAAAGTTAATTAAATTTTTTAAATGAGTGTAAGAGAGGCTGGTTGACCGAAATCTACTGCATAAATGTGTGTGAAGGGTGCCTGGGTGGCTCAGTGGGTTAAGCCTCTGCCTTCAGCTCAGGTCATGATCTCAGGCTCCTGGGATCAAGGCCCGCATCTGGCTTTCTGCTCAGCAGGGAGCCTGCTTCCTCTGCTCTCTCTGCCTACTTGTGATCTCTCTCTCTCTCTGTCAAATAAATAAAATCTTTAAAAAAATAAATAAATAAAAATAAGTGAGTGAAGTTCATGTGCATTGAGTCCTGAATCTATATTTTATAAATTACACTTGAAGTCATCTCATTTACTATGAGATTTATTATGATCATCCCCATTTCACAGCGAAGGCCACCTGGGCTCAGAGAGGTTAAGTCACTTGCTCCATATGGCTCGGAGAGTAAGCGGGAGAGCTGGGCCTGGACCTCACATCAGCTGACTCCAAATTCTAGCAGGGATACAGCAACCCAGGCCTGCCTTGTTGGTGGTACTCATGCATAACAGATTCAGGAACAGCCCAGAACGTCTACACACACACACACACACACACACACACACACACACACACACACACACACACACACAGCTTCTATCAATCCTGTTTGAGAACACAGCTTCAACCTCAACCTGCCCCTGCCTGTAGACCTTCTCTGAAGGGTTGAGCTAGACCACACAACCTGCAGGGGGCACCCAAGGCCTAGTGCCGCTGAGCTGGTGTAGACAAGAACCACATCCTGGGCACCTACTTAATACCAGGAGCAGTGCGCTGGAGGCTTCCTCCAGTCATTGTCTCAATGCTCAGGAATTCTCGAGATGCAAAGATTAGTACCTTTGTTCCACAGATAAGGAATCTGGCCCAGAGAGATAAGTGTCCATACAGTACTGCTGGTAAATCCCAAAGGACACGATCCAGTCTGTTACCTTCCAAAGCCACACCACCGCCTGCCTGGCCCAAAAAGGTGCCCATCCCACCTTCCCCAGCTGGCCCATCAGTGGCCACAAGCCCTGGGGAAACAGCCCCACCCTGCCAGTGCTGGACTCCTGTAACCGCCAGCAAATCACTTTATTTCACTAGTTCTCAAGCTTCTTGTCTGTAAAATGGGCAGGAAAATACTCAAGTAAGACAGATGAGTGCTTTGCAAACAGTCATGAGCCGCCGAGCTGTTAGGGGATATTAAAGATCAGTGCATGAGATTTGGAGATCTGAGAAGAGGGAGAATGGTGGTCTGGGACACCTCCCAGGTATGACTGCCACCCCCAACAACACACAAGCCCTCGATGATACACTCAGAGACAGTCACTGCTGGGCTGGCTTCGTGGAGAAAGGACCACGTCCACTGATCAGAGACAGACTTGGATTTGGACCCAGCCCTGCTACTTACTAGCAATGTGTGACTTGGGGCGAGTGGAAATCATCTGGGCCTCAATGTTCTCATCTGCACAGTGAGGAGGAGGTTATCATGACGCCTGACAGTGAGAACACAATAAACAAATGTGTTTCACGGGCCTTTCAAAGCGCCCAATACACAGTAGTGCACTCTAACATTTACTGATGAGGAGACACCCCATAACTGTCAGGGCTTTTCTCCCTCAACTGGTTCCTTGCCTCTGGCTTTCCTGAGTCCTGGTGGTAGAAGGGGCACACAGGTAGGAGCAGGCCTGGCTCAGGATTCTAGGGGAGGAAGGCACAGGGCAAGTTTTCACGTAGGTTCTTCAGGAGGATGTTTCCTTACACAAACAACTAGTTCTTCCTCTGGTCTCCCACAGAGCCCCCCTCCCACCTGGGCACACTAGGGAGAATCTGAATGTAGGTCTGTTTCTATAGTTAAGAGGGTGAATTTCTTCACGGCTAGGACTGTGGTTTATTCATCTCTGTGTCCCCAAGGCCTGGTGCCAATAGATATGTGGTCAGATGGAAAAACGAGAGACAACAATACTGGGAACCTCATTCGTTCCTAAATCAGGGAACCAAACAAGCCTCCTGCCTCAAAGGCCAATAGAGTGTGGCTCCTCAACCAGACTCAGAC
The DNA here is from genome assembly GCA_004023965.1 of Spilogale gracilis. Lineage (NCBI taxonomy): Eukaryota > Metazoa > Chordata > Mammalia > Carnivora > Mephitidae > Spilogale > Spilogale gracilis. The sequence goes on along the minus strand of PITA01004834.1, from coordinate 73,586 downwards.
TCAACTATGAGCACTCATTATCATTTAGTCCGGATAACCGGGAGAGGTATACGCCCTAATGGTGCACATTTTACAGGTGAGAAGGCTTTGACTCAGAGAGGGTAACTGGTCGGTTCAAGATACACAGCCAGGGAGTGGAGGGGGCAAAACTGAACATAGGTCCTCCTGAGCTGAGCTCTGTTTCACTCCAAGTCCCTGCTCCTGCCCTGGCCGGCTCCCAGGGGTTGGTTCACTGAATGGCCCTCATCAACTTACTGTAAGGGGTTCTCTATAGGGGAAGCGAAAAAGTATCCTACTAACCAGAGAAGAGGCGGATGACCAAATTCGCTCGGGGCTGAGGAATGGCGGGGGTGCCAAGGAGGGTCCCCACACCTAACCCCAAAAGGTAAAGTCTGAGGGAAACGGACAAGGGGGATCTGAGACCCTGTCCAGCTGGGCGCAGCAATGTCCTTGTCCCTTCTCAAGCCCAGAACATAGGGACCCTCAGCCAAAAGGGACCCAAATGGGAGGGGCGGGGCCCATGCGGAGCAGGGGGCGGGCCCAGAGCAGCGCATCAGCATCCCATTGGCCAGCCCTCGCCTCCTGCGGCTACCTCTCGGAGCCAGCCAGAGACCAAGCTGCCCCGGAACCCCTGTCGTTGCACAGGAGTGCAGGCGGCCCGACCAAGCCAGCTTCGGGGGAGTCACAGTGCCATCCCACCAAAACAGCCAAAATTCTAAACCCCCCTCTCCCCGCGCCCATCCTCGCACTCCTAGGTCCCTGGGGATCCACCAATCAGCGCCGGAGTCACAGTGCCATCCCACCAAAACAGCCAAAATTCTAAACCCCCCTCTCCCCGCGCCCATCCTCGCAGTCCTTCGCGTCCATCATCGTCACCCCTCACCCTTTCAGCGTCCCAGCCCCCCAGCTCTCAGTCCCCAATGACGTGGGGCTGGAGGATAAGTCAGACTGGCCTGGACTCAAATCCCAGCACCTCTCCTTCTGTCGTGAGACCTCGGTCAGATCTTCATCTCTTGATTTTCTTACCCCAACATGTGCTATACCTACGACCACACGTTCTAAGGAATAAATTGGTCAAACTGTGATATAAAGAAAGATAGTCTCCCACACCTCTGGTTGTACAGATAGGAAAACTGAAGTCCAGTGACAAGAATGATCATTTATACTGGTTAATACCAGTTTATTAATCTAGTTAACGTTACTCTTACCTACTAACCACTGAGCAGTTAAGTGTCAGCTAATATCGTGGACCCTTACATTATCCCAATGCCTCCTCGAATAAGCTGGCAGAATAGATAATTTCTTGTGTCTGTTTTACCTATGTGGAAACTGACACTCAGAGGAATTAAATGACTTGCCCAGGACCATGAAATGAGTAAGAGGCGGAGCTAAAGATCTGAGAAGTGGTCGCCCAAATCTCTGCCATGAATTTGAGCCATGCAGGAGCTGGGACTCCCCAAACGGTGTTTCTTAATATCTATGAGGTATGGGGACAGACCCTTCAAAAATCTGGTGAAAGCTCTGGGGCCTCTCTATGCAGAAAGCACCCTCACAAATTCAATTCTGTTCAGTTTCAGAGGCGTCCATCTGCTTCCAGCTCCCCAAAGGCAAATGAACCTCCCTGGCCCACTCAGGAGGCCAGCCCACATTCTCCCCCACCTCCAACCTTGCTTCTCGAGAGTCTAAGAAATAACAAAGAAACAGAAGAAAAGTCTAGAGAGAGACAGAAAGAGGAACTAGAAAGGATGAGTGAGGAGCAAGAAGCAAAAGGAACAAACAGCTAACATAATTGTCTTGGACGGGCATCCTGGGATGCTCTGGATTTTTCTGAAATGCTAGAACCTTTTACTACATGAACATTTTGAGTGTCACTTAAGTAATAAAGAGCGACAAAGAACTGTTTATGAGAAAGAAAAGAAGTTAAGTGTGGAGACAAAGAGGACAAAGGGACACACATACACAAAATAGAAAAATTGAGACAAAAATAGAAAGAGAAGAGGTAAAGTGAGGGAGGGGAAAGAACCCAGAGCCCTGAAATATAGCTAGAGATTGAAGAGATGTAGAAAGAGCAGAGAATGAGAAAGAGAACAGTACACAAGTCTTTGTGGAAGGTCCTTCCAAGGCCCATGGCAGCTGCGGGGCTCCTCTCCAGGCCCCGGAGGCCCCAGGTGCCCCCACCCTCAGCCCCTGCCATGGCCCAGCTGACCTGGAGGACCCGCTTGGTGAGGCCCGTCTTTTGCGCAAGCTGCTTCAAGTCCTTGGCGTCGGGGTTGTGGTTAATGGCAAAGTAAGACTTCATGGTCCGAAGCTGGTGGTGCTTGAAGGAGGTGCGCATGCGCTTTGTCTTCTGGCTGCTCGGGTAGGGCTGGTCGCGGTCCAGGTGCTCCGTGTCATTCTCGTTGCAGCTCAGCGCTGGGAAGGGGACACGAAGGGGCAGCAGGTGAACCTCCTGACCTGCCCCCCTACACAGCCTAGTCCACCCTGCCCCACCTGGCACCCAAATTTTCTAGCTTCAAGATCACTCTGCATGGCATGCACTGCACCGAGACGACAATATTATCCCCCCCTTTATGTATTTATAGGAGAATCTGAGGCTCACAAAGAGCCACCTGCCCAAGGTCTCTCAGCGAGTAAATGCCGATTCAAACCCAGCTCTGAGAGAATCCAAAAACCATTCTGAGCCATCAACAACAACAGCTACAACTTGTTGATGGCTTATTCAAGCCCAGGTGATGTGCTTAAAGGCCTTACATATTTTCACTGAATCCTTAAAACAACCCCATTAGCCTGGCATTATTTCCTCCTTTTTATGGATGAGACTCAGGAAGGGAAGTCCCTCCACTGAGGACTGAGCGGTGGGCAGGGCTCCCTGGCCCACACTCTTCCCATTTCCCCCTACACTCCCTAAGGAGGGAAGCTGCCTCCACTCTTCCCTCCCTCCCCCAATAACTGGGGCAGGCACCTGAAAGTCAACAACTGACCTCTCTCCACTCACTTTGATTTCACAGTCATCGTTCCCCAACCCTGAAGTAGTTCTGGCTGACCTTGAGCCATGGGCACTGGGCCAAGGTTAGAAACCGTATTTTGTAGTTTATTCCTCTCCCCTGCCCTCTTCCCAGTTATACAGACTGGCTGAACGAGGCAGGGAGGTGAAGCAATCTCAAGAAATGTCACAGAGTGGCAGAATTCTAGCCAGAGAGAGAAGGAAGTTGGTGGAAGAAATTAACATGTATCTGACACCTAGGGTATGCTTTTGGCTTTACATACATCGTGGAGCCTTCAGTACTGCTCCAAGAGGTGGCTACTGCTATTCATCTCCTTTTTGAGATGAAGAAATGAATGCTAAGGGAAATGAAGCCATGTATACACAGCCTCACCACTGCTAAGGGCTGAGCCTAGATTCAGCACTGCAGTCCTTGCTTGGTTCCTTCCACTACGCCACAAAAGCAGGCAAAGATGAAGCAGGGCTCTTTAGGGAGACAGTCCCTATCCAGAAGGGGCCCAGCTGGGGCCCAGCTGCCAATGCCTGGAAGGCAGTCGGAGTGAGGGATAGGGATGGAACCTAAGGCCTCAGAAAGTTACTTGGCAACCTGGTGCCTGATGGGGACATGAAGGACTCCTCTCCACGACTCCTTCATCACATCCTGAGCCATCCTACATGTAAGGGTCTTACTTTGGGAAAAACCTTGTAAGAGATTAATTCAGTCCTTCTACAGCAGACAGCTGGGAATGTATCTTACGCCCCATCATGTGCTCCTAATAGAGCTGCCAGGTTTAGCAAATAAAAATGGAGATTGTCCACTTAAATCCGAATTTCAGATAAACAATGAACAATTTCTTAGTCTAAGTATGCCTCTAATTTTGCAGGGGACAAAGCTATACAGACAATTGATTCGTTGTTTACTTAAAATTCAAATATTGCTGTAGATATGCTTACACCAAAAATTATTTATTTATTTATTTAAAATTCAAATATTACTTTGGATACACTTACGGTAAAAATGTATTTGTTGTTTACTTGCAATTCAAATTCAACTGGGCGTCCTGCACTTCATCTAGCAAAACCACTTCAGAAGTACTCCCGATTTCCTGGTGATCTATTCCACCCACTGCTCAGATGGGGAGCAATCCCTTACAGAAAGAATTTGCAAGATGCTGGTCTTGTCCCTAACCTTGAAGATATCAGCTGCAAGTGGCTACTAAGTGTCCCTTCCCACATGCACCCAGGCACCCAAGTCCCCCACCAGGGCTGTAATCCCACTGAAAGCACTCAGAGTGAGGAACGAAGTCCAGCAGTGTAAAAAGGGATCAGAAAAGGACTCCGAAAAGGACTCCGAACGGAATCCATGGAAACTGCCCTGCCCCCACTGCAGGGAGCGACCCTCATCTTGCCCCCCTACCCAGCTCCACTGGGGGTGGGGCAGGCCTCCCCACAGGGGATCCCTGGGCCCATCCCTCTGCCCAGTCCCTGCCTGGGCCTTGCTGCTGTTAATGAGCTCCATGGGGACCCCGGCGCCCCGCGCACCCAAGGGACATGCCCCAAGTGTGCCCTAGATCTAGTGGGGGAGGTGATTTGGGGGAGGGAGAGAGAGAAAGGGCACAGAAGGAGAGAAAGAGACAGAGATAGAAAGACAGAAGGGAGAGAGAGTAAAGAAGAGGGCTAGGGAAGGGAGATGGACAGAGCCAGGAAAAAAAGAGAGGAGAGACAGAGGAAAGGGAAGCAATGGAGATGGGGAAGAACGGGAGAGAGAGAGAGCTACAAAGACAGAAAGAAATTGGGAGAGACACAGAGAGAGCCCCAGGGGACAGTGAGGCCTAGAAAAAAAGAGGGGAATGTGTGGTGGGAGGTCCAGGTTAAGGAACTGAATGCCAGGTCTCAAAGAAACCAGGTCCACACGGGAAAGCCTATTCCGAAGCCGTTATGGGCTGCAGAGTGGCAAAAAAGGGAGAGGAGGAAAGGAAGGGAGGGAAGAAAAGAAGCTGGCCCAAGATTGGGAGGCCCAGGAGCCCAGCGGCTGGGGCAGGGGTCTGCATCGAGGAAGTGAGGGCGGCCTGGAAGCGGCAGTTGGGTCCAGATTTGTCCGGTACCCCAGTCGCCCTCACTCCCGCCCCCCATGCCCCAGCCGGTCGAGATTCCCCAAGATCGGATCCGGGGAGGAGCGAGGGGCCGAGGGGAGGGGGAGGACCGGGCTTTCTCTCTCCCCCTTTTTTTTTTTCCTCTCAATTAGGCCGATTCAATGGAGCTAAAGAGCTCGTAAAATCATGAATAATTTACTCGTGATCTGTTATTAACCCATCGGGTTTCGAGCTCTTGTCGCTGGGACTGAACCTGTAATCAAATCTGACTTCGCCTCATTTTACTAAAGACGAGATTGTAGGTTCAATTGTCTAAATAATGGATTGGAATCAAATCAGTAATTACGCCGCCAGGCACACACACAAAAAGCTGGGGCTGGGGGAGGCCCGGGAGTCCGGCCCGTCCGCGCGGGACTCCCGCGGCCGTGGCGGACAAACCCCCGGCGCAAAGTGCTCGGCCCCGGGCCCCTGGCGGGCTCCGAGCGCCTGGTCTGTGCTCCAGGCCGGCGGGGGGGCCCCCCACTCAGGGGTGGGGGAAGGTTTCAGTTCTGCCTCTGCGACCGGGGCTGCGCTCTCGCACCCGAGGGGCCGCCAGAGGAGGGCTGCCGTGGCCACCGCCCCGGAAGGACTTTCCGACCCTGCGGCCCCAGCGCTTTGGCTGCCCTTCCCTCCGCGGCCGGCTGGGCGCACCGACGGGGCCCACCCCCTGCTGCCCGAGCCCATCGCCCTGGAATACGGTGCCGCTGCGGAGCCACTGGACCGGCTCGCAGAGCCAAGGGCTTTGCAAGGAGGGGTCGGGGTGACGGGGGCCCTGGGTGTGGGACACGCACACCAACAAGCTCTTGTCCTCACACTCAGAAACGCGCAGACACGCTCACGGACACTTGCTCAGACACACACCACCCGCAGTCGCTCCCTCCACCGCCCCCTTTCCAGTCCCAGCGGGCCCCAAGGCCCACACTGAGGCCGTTCTTCTCCTGCCGGTGCCGGGAGGGGAGGGAGGAGAACGGGAGCCAGACCTGGGGAGGCCTGGCCGGGCCGGCGTGGCCAGGAAGGCGACCCGTTTCCACAACCTGGTCCCGGGAGCCCCGAATAAGCGAGCGGCATGACCACGCGCCGCGCGTGGTTTCTATCGCTGGAGCCAAAGCTAGAGACGCACGCGCCGGCAGAGGGAAAAAAAAGACCGGTGCAGAGGAACTGAGACACAAACACACAGAAGGACAGAGAGAGACAGAGAGAAGGGAGGATCGAGAGAGTCTAAAGGAAAAAAAAAAGAGAGGGGTGTGGGGGGGAAATCCAGAAGATGGCATGAGTGGGGAATTTCTCGTAGAGGCGTCAGGTCCCTTGAAACTGCCTCCAACCACATCCTCTTGCTCCGTGCCACCGGACCTCGCCAGGAAAGGTGGCAGAGCAGCAAAAAACACAAATAAATTTCTGTGCCCTTCTACCTTTCTATTCAAACCCAGTTGCTGATCTGCCTCTAGAAAAACACGAATCCCACTCACCCTGAGCCTTGCCACCGAGGCCGCCGGCTGCTACCCACTGGGAGGCCGGCCCCATTTGATAAGTAGACGCGGCTTTGTTTTGGGGGACCTGGTTGGACTCGGTTTAGTGTATTTTCAGGGTGGTGAGAGATGAGGGGTGGAAGGCTTAGAGAGCTGGCATATCCGGTAGAACCCTCAACAAATCTTTAATCTGCTGCCACAGACCTGCCTGCCCCCAGCTTCACCAGCTACCAACTTGGGGCTGCATTTTCCTCCCAGTTCCGCACACCGCACACAGAGACACCTACGTCCATCCACCTTCCAACAAGCAACTTCGTTGGAACGAACAGGGGACACTCCCCCCCCCACACACACACACCCGCTGAATTTTCCTCCCCAGCCAGCTCAGATTTTTAAAAATCAAAATAACCCTGACTTCTTCCCCGCGGCTGCCCTCTCCCCACAGCCCTGGGTTTTTGTTTTGTTTTGTTTTCCACTTGTGTATTAGACGAAGGGGAAAAGGAGGAAGAAAACAAAAATCTCCGAATCCGATTCTGCCGCAAACGAAAGAAAGAAAATAACTGCAAATAAACTCTATCTAGTTCAGAAGCCGGGGGAGTCATAAACCTTTCCCGGCCTTGCAGACGTCGGGCAGATGTTGAACGTTCAATTTGCCGGGCCCCAGAACCTCCGCAGCTGTCCTGAGCGGGGAGGGGTGCGGGAGGGGGCAGAGCCTCTCCTGGAACCGCCGGGGGTTCAAAGACGCCGGAAATGAGAAATGAGCCCTCCACCCTACTCCGCGGGCTGAGGCCAGGCCTACTCCGGTCTCATCCCCCAGGCGCCGGCTTCCGAGGGTTGCCGCTCTCAAACCAGCGCCCGGAACTCGGAGGAAGGAGACCCGGGAAAACCAGACCTGGTGGTGCAGGACGATCGGGCTGGGCTCAGCGACCCGCTCTTGTTCATAAGGGTTCTGGGCTCGCGTTTCCGGAGCCTATTGCCCTCATGAAATTTCACCGGACCGGACCAAACCCCAGGCCCAGCTCGTGGCCCCTGGCCACCGCCAGTCCTTTCTCTTGGGACCTTCGCTGCCCTGCCTCATCGTTCATCCATCATGCCAGTTCCCATCCTCAGCTGCGAAAGCCCAAAGCCAGTTTGATGTCTCGGCTCCACCTTGCTTTCTCTATCCTTGCATCCGAGTAAGATGGGGGAAAGACCCGAACCAAAGAGCTGCCTCTGAAAAATTTCTCAGTGACGAGGCTCGGTACCGGGGTCAGCAAGACTCTAATGCACCTTCTCCTCCCCCTCCAGCCTCGGGCTGGAGCCGAGGAGCCTGGTATCCCTTCTGCCAGGTCGTCTGGTGCTTAGGCACTGGGGAGTCTAAGGACTAGAGTGTGCACAGTGATACAGATATAGATACATCAAACTGAGATTCACCCCAGCTCCACGCAGACAACGCCACTCACTTTGCCCCAACCCGACGGGGGCGCTCCGAACGCCTCGCACTCACCCGCATTGTAGGCCGCCAGGTCCGCCCCTGGGCCCGGGCTCTTGCGCTTCCTCGGCCGCCCCTTCTGCACGGTGCCCACGCCATTGTAGTAGGGAAGACCCAGCGGGTTGGCCCCGGCCGCGCCCAGCCCAGCGCTCTTGGCTGCGGCTGCTGCTGCTGCAGCAGCAGCCACGTCGGCATGGTTGAAGTGAGCGGGGTACTCTCCCTGCAGCAGCGCCTCGAAGTGCAAGCGGCAGTAGACCAGGCTGTCCTTCATGCCGAAGTGGTCACCCGTGGTCAGCATCTTGTTACACGTGGTGCATGTGAAGCAGTTGAGGTGATAAACCAAGTCCCGAGCGCGCATCACCATCTCCGAGGCTGAGATGCCCAGGTGGCAGCGGGCGCAGCGCTGCACAGAGAACCGCCTGTAGGGACCATCGAGGGAGGGACTGTGGGGACACACGGTTGGGTAGCCCCCATATCCCTCCTCCAGGTGCCGCTGCTGCCACTGGGGGGAAATCGCTTCCTTAAAATGGGAACCAGTCTCAAATTGCACGATGAGGGAAGAAGGAACTAGATTTTGGGCCAGGTCTTCTTCTACCCTGAAATACAGTTTCCCTTGACCATATTTATGTCCATAACTCTTCTACTTCATCCAGAGCCTGAGCAAGCCCCAGGAAAGCCTTTGCTTGGGAATGGGGGGGGGGCTACCCACTTACCCTTTCTCATCCTTTACCCCTGCCCTTCACAACAGCTCCTGAGAATCCTACAGACCTTTGTAATTTAGAAGAAACACAGAGATGGGGAAAGACAGAGGAAAGGAGAGAGAGGGAGAGAGAAAAAGGGAATATAAACAGACCCTAACCCTAAACCAGAGAGGAGAAACAAGAAACTTGGAGCTTGTTAGTGACTCTGGCTCTTTAACCCTACGGGGCAGCTTTCTCTTCCAGATCCACAAAAAGACCCTGAAATGCACCCAACTGATTCCCAGCTCTCTTTCCAACTTTGTCCCACACCAGCCCAGGCTGCCTGGATTGTGTGTGTGTGTGTGTGGGGGGGTGCCCGCGAGCGATTCTGTTCCATCTGCTTAACCGACAAGAAACTTCAAAGGGAGAGGGGTGCAAAAACACCCCCACCCAAGCATATTTCTGTGTCTAGGCTACGAAGAGGGCCCTTTTCTCTGGGTCCCTGTACTTCTCAGACCTTTCCAGGAGTTCCCTCAAATTGCTGCTTCGAAAGGTTGTCACCCAATCTGTACTGGCTTGGAGAAGTTGGGGGGGGGAGCCCTAGGTAAGGAACCCTCCCCTGGGACTGGAGGGAAAGGAGCCCAGCCATATTGTGTCTGAGGGTACTGCGGGGCAGGGGTCCCGGGGTGGGGGGGCTACCTGTAGTAGTCTTCCTTGCAGTAGATGCTTCCGTCCTTGCTGAAGCAGGTGAGCTCCGACTCCAGGTTGAGCTTGCACTCACAGCACTTGAGGCAGCGCATGTGCCACTGCTTGTCCACTGCCAGCAGGTAGTAGCGGTCTGAGATCTTGCCCCCGCAGCCAGCGCACAGGGCAGCGCGGTCACTGCTGATGGACGGCATGGTCTGCGGAGGGAGGGAGGCGGGAGACCGTGGCGCCTGCGTCAGCCTGCGACTTCGCGGCCGCCACCAATGCCGCCCAGGGCAAACGGGCACCCGCAGCTCCCTCCGAAGCTCTGGCCAGCCTTAAACGCAGAAAGGGCCGCCAGGGTGTGTGGTGCCCTTCCTCCACCCCCAAAAGGCCCATATTCAGAACCCAGGCCCGCCCACACAGTCCAGGCCGGCCCTGGGCCCAGGCCTGGCTGCTGGCCTGGACCGTTCTCCCCCTTCCTGCCCCCTCTGCCCTTTTCCCAGAAAGGCTCGGGCTGTTTTGAGGGCTGGGGCAGCAGTGGCTACTCCAGTCAAGCCCTCCAAAATCTCCCTCAAAACTGTTTCTTAAAAGAGCCACTCTGTTGGGCCCCAAGAAAAGGGGTAAAGTGACCATTAAAAGTCACCCCCTACACAGACACCTCTGGGAGACGCACAGAGTTCCTGGCCCAGAGCCCCAGTCATCTCTAGATCCTTACACCGAAGGTTTAAGCCAGGACAGGTCACAGCCACCCCTCCCCTACACCACCTTGGCCACCCGGGCCCTCTTGGGTCCTGGGAGATGGTGAGCGGAGTGCAGAGGCACCCTCAACGTCTCTGAGTGCAGGGCAGGCTGAGAGTTTAATCCGGAAAGAAGAGCTCTATGTCGGAGGCACTGTGGCTGCTGCTCTTGCCTTCCAAATGCAGCAGCTTCGCCCGTGCTCCCTACCTTCTCAGCCTCTAAAGGTCACTTCTGGGCCCAGCTTGGATAGTGTCTGCTGGCCTGGCCCCCTGGGAGGTCTGAGGTGAGGAACTGGCTATTTGGGGCTGGGCTGGCAAAGCCAGGTGTGGAGATCTAAACGGACTCTCCTTCCACAAGAGCCAGGCCAAGAGCCTGAACTGCCAGCCCTGGCCTGGTCAGGTCAGCCGGCCAGGGGGCCAGGGACCGGATCAACGAAAAGCACCCGCCCAGAAGATTTGGACCCCTGAAATTGTGCAGGAGAGGGAACTGCGATTGCCAGGAGGCGGGACCGGAGTGGCCCACGCCGGCTGAAGCCCTAGTGCTCCCGTTCGGTTCGCCCTTCCCGGGGCCGCAGGCGGCACCGCCAGCGGCTATAGCCGAGTGGTGGAGGGGAACCCGGAGCTGGCGACCAGAGGGCCCGGTGCTGTGAGAAGAGAGCCATCCCGGGACGCGGGTACGACTTCGCTCCCACTTCGGGAGAAATGCTCTCTTGCACCCGTGGGGTCTGCAATTTCGGTTTAAAGCTTGTTTCCCTCCTCCGCCCCAGCAGCCGGGGTTCCCCCGAGCCGGGAGCTACGGGCCTTGCATCCTGCCCGCGGATCCCCTGCGCCCAGTCCCGTGCGGCACGAAGGACGCTCCCCTGAAGTGTCCCCAAACTTCGGAGAGCAGAAGCGCGGACCGACCCGGCCCCGTCCCAGCTTTCAGCCCCGACCCCGCAGCCTTGCGCCTACCGTCTCCGTGTCGCCGCGGTCGATGGCGGAGCTGATGGCGGGAGCCTCGCTCTTGGCCCTGCGGTCCATCTCGTCGATGACCCCGTGCACCTCGGGGCCCGACAGACTGTGGAACAGCATCGCGGCGGGACCGGCGGGGCCGGGGGCGCGGCTCCTCCGCGGGAGGGCTTGCCCCCCGCCTCAGCTGCCTGGCGCTCCCGGCGCTAACGGGCCCGGTGCATCGCCACCGCGGCCCCGGCCCCGCCCGAGCTCGGCTGCGCCCCCAGGCCGGGCTCTGGGCCCCGGGAGCCCGCGGGCCAGGACGCCTCCCGCCGAGGCTCAGGGGCAGCTACATCGCGGGGCGCCTGGGCGGCGGCGCCAAAGCCAGGGTCACAAGGGCACGGGGCGGGGAGGGGGGAAGACGAGGGCAGAGGTCGGCGCCCGCCGCGGGCGCTTTCACGCCGCGGGCATCGCCCGCCCGGCTTCAGCGCCCCGGGCGCAAAGCAGGAGCGCAAACTCTGCCCGAGGCAGCGACGGCTGCGGTCGGGGCTCACTCGGGAACGGCTAGGTGCCCGCGGCGGCCCAGCTGCCTGGACCTCTCCCCTCCCTGGGGTGCGCCCCCCAACCCTAGGCGACCCGCTTAGACGCTGGGTCGGCGACTGTAGTATGGGTTTCTCCGAAGCCAGCGAGCCGAGCCGAGACACCGAGAGAATTGAAGAGGAGGAGGAGGAAGAGGAGGAGGAGGAGGAGGTGGTGGTGGTGGAGGAGGAGGCGGCGGTGGTGGAGGAGGAGGAGAAAAAGGAGGAGGAGCAGAGTGGGAGGAGGAGCCGCCGGCCGCGGGCCCAGCCGCGCGCAATGCTCTCCAAGAGCGCGCCGAGCCCAGCCCCGGCTCTGCAGTCCGCGCCAGCCAAGCGTCCGCGCCTTTTCTACAGCCGCGCCTTACATCACGTCCTGCCGCCGCGCCATTGGCCGCCCAGCACCCCAGGCCCTGGCAGCGCGTGCTCCGGGAAGGCGGGAGACCCGAGAGGGAGGGGAGAAGCAGGAGGAGGAGAGGAGCGACGAGATGGTGGGAGCTGGTGGGCAAGGCTGGAGGGAGGGGGCGGGAGGAAGGGAGGGAGGAGGGAGAGCGCGGGGTTTGGAGTTTTAAAGCTACGAACAGTTTCCTGCGATTTCTTCGGGATGGAAAATTAAACCCTCTCTCCCCGCGGTCTCTATCCTAAGGAGGCGCAACCGGAGGATGCTTGAGGAGGTCTCACTCCCGTCTGCCCACGGCCCAGAGCCGCCGCCTCGGGCACCGGCTGGGGAGGCCTGGGAAGGCAGGCCTGGGGCAGAGCTGCAGGAACCCTCAGCTGCTTCCCGCGAAGCTCGGCCTTCTACCCAGGCTCCGCGTTGCGGGCTGCGGGCGACCGCCTGGGCCTCTTGAGGACCTGGCTGAGCCAGAGAGGCTGGAGCCGGCGGGAGCTGTAAGACTCTGGGGGAGGAGGGTCAGCCAGCGTAGTAGCGCTCCAAGCAAGCCAAGGGCCCACTTTATGGGAGGGTACAACTCCTCCTTGCCCTTCCTGGTGCCTCTACAGCCGGGAAGAGTGGATGTGAGCATGGCTTTAAGCACTAAGAAAATCATAGGTTCGAATCCCAGTTCTGCCATTCACTGGCACTGTAACCTTAGGCAAGTGACTGAACTCCCTTTAGACTGTTTTTGATCTTTTCACTGAGGGTGGAGAAGGTCCCCTCCACACAGGTAATGAACAAGAGATCATGGATTTTAAAGTACCTGGAACATAGTGGTCACTAACCAAATTCATTCATCCCTCCCTCTTTTCCCTTTTGATCTCTGCCTATTAAAAACTTTCCTATTTGGACACAGATTGAGTATCACTGAGGCCCTTAGGGACCACAGGGCCATCCTCTGCTGTTTGCAATCATTCCACAGACCCTGCTGTTGACAGGCATCCACACTGCTGCCTGGCTGCACCACCTCTCCAAGGATCCACAGCCTGGCCTGTGGGTAAATTGCAACTGCCACCCCAGCCCCCAGAGTTCAGGGTCAACCTAGAGTCTCTTGGGGGCACACACATGATACCTAGGTGTGGGGTGAAGCTGGATTTAGGAAATAAAAAGTGACTGTGGAGAAAAACTGAGTCAAGTCAGTAACAAGAGTCCCATTTCCAGGGTGTGCTTTGGAGGTGGGTCTTGCTTGCCAAAAGGAGACAAGGGGCTACCTTATTCGCCTTCTTTTTTTTTTTTAAGATGTTATTTATTTATTTGACAGAGAGAAGCACAGCAAGAGAGGGAACACAAGTAGGGGAGTGAGAGAGGGAGAAGCAGGCTTCCCTCCGAGCAGGGAGAAGGGGCTACCCTCTACCTACTGTGCAAAACTTTCAAACACAAACCTATACGTGTTTGTAATGCCCAAGCACGTGCATTCGTGTTCATGTGTGCAAGTGCACATGTTCATCCCTGTTGGCAAAAACACGGCCGGCCAACCGGATATAGGACTAGGATCTACACAGGCACATCGGTGTAAGCGTCCGATGCCGGGCAGGAGGACCCGGTTGGAAAGGGTTAAATTGCATGTTACACTGACAACTGCATGTTCTGACAATACTACCCAAATCCCTGCCGGCACTTCTCTGAGACCATGTTCTCCGTATTTGAAAAAACTCTTGAAGTTACAAGTACGTGTGTACACGCTGCACATGCACAGATGCCCCTGCACGAGGAAAGGACCATAAACCCAAAGACGCGCGCGTGCGCGTGTGTTCGCACAGACGTGTTCTTTGGCGCCTGCACACGGGGCCCGCGCCCAGGCACGCGGACGCCTATACGTATACACAGGCATGTTTTGCCGACGCATCTGGGGCACTTTCTTTCAAAGAAAGTAAGGAATGAAAATCTAATCTGGGAGTCACCGGGGTTCATTTGGAGGTCGCCCAAAGGGTAGAAAAAAATTGTAACAACGCTGGAGTTTGTCCTTGGTGCAGCTCCGCGCTTAGGCTAGATGGCTACAATACGTTTTTGAGAACTCGAGGGACCGATTTAGGAGGGGGGTGGGGGGGGAGGAGGAGCACTCGGTAATTCTTGCCGCCGGCTGCTCGAGAAACACGGAAACACATCCTGCAGCTCTTCACTCCCCCCACGTTTGTAAGTACAGGATTTCGTCGCCACTCTGACCTGCAGTCCACGCCCATCGCTGACCGACCCCAGATTCCCTGGCAGTCAGGATTCCCTCCGGGTGCGCCCGCCTATGTGGCCCTCGGTGGCAGGCTGGGACGCGCCCGGGTCTGCGAGAGGCTCAAAACGCGTCTCCCGCTGCGGGGCGGGATCTAGGTGCCCTGGCCGGGGGCTCGGAGGTGGGTAACTTTGCTAATCTTCCCCAGAGGCGGGGGGACGTCGCACAACCGCTGAGCCCAGTCCGCGAAGACTAAACAAGGAAAGGAACAGGATGTAAACACACATCCTGACACGTGAGTGACACTTACACGGTGCGAGAAGCCGCAGCCGAGGTGAAGGCAGGGGGTTGGGGGACCAGGCACCCGCAGGTAAAAGTAATCTCCCTAGGCGTCTGAAACGGTGGCCCCTCGACGCCCCTCCCCCAGATAGGGAAAAAGAATCCCTAAGTCCCTGGAACCTGCCTTTTGTGGAAGGTGACAGGTGAACGGAATTCAGGTCTGGCTACTCTTCGCCGCTGCCTACCTCCCCACCATCTGCTTCCTCGCAGACAGGCAGACCCGGCGCATAATGAGGTAGCAGCCTCCAGCCGGCCACCGTGACTAACTCAGAACAAAAGCGCTCCCTCCACGCCTCTTCCAACAAAGGGGCCACCAGCCCCGGCGCTCCCCGAAGGCTGCGGGGCTCCCGGCTGCCGGCTGCGGAGCTGCTGCGCGCAAACTTCCCGGGGCTCCCGGGGCTGCCGGCGCCACCGAGCCTGGGCCGCGGAGGGAGGAAGCACATGCGGCCCAGAGAAAGTGAGGCCCGGTGGGGCGGGGGAAGAGGGGGCGGGAGCCGGGGAGCCGAGGAAGGAGGGTGATTGATCAGTGCGCGGTTCCCGGCGCTCTGTCCCGTTATTAGAGGCGGCCAAAGCAGGGCCACGCAATAACCTCCGAATCGCCAACTAATTGACGCTGCAGGCAACTACTTCATTGTGCGCGCTGGTTTTATGTCTTCATAGCCGGTGATTGACAAGGTGTAATTAGTCATCTCACTCGGTGATAAACATGGGCACCCTCCTCCCGCGGCATCAGGCCGTGTGTACCAGCAGAGGAAGCGATAGTTGACGCTGATATACCATTAAATCAAAATGAAGACGTTCAGAAGTGTGTGTTTGCTGTGACGCTCTGATGGTTTATTTCTCAAATACGGCACCAACAGATTTACTTGATTTGCAAGTTAACTACAACATTAACTGGTTTTATTTATTTTGCCTCTTCCTTCCTCTTCCTAGGCAGGGATGTTGCTCTTGGAGAATGTGAAGACAGTTTGCTTCTTGACAAGCGAGCGAGCGGGCGCCCAGATTTTTGCAGCCTCTCGGAGAGTCTCCCCCGAGGGAAAGGCGGGCAGAAAGACGCCGGATTTTGGAGTCGCTTTGAAAGGATTCCGCGCAGAGGGAGCCGCCCTCTTTGGTCCGGGACAGGCCGCCTAGGGTCCCCCCTCCCCCGCTGTGGGCACTGCCAAGGGATGACCTGAAACTCTGAGGGTGGTGTAGGGGATCGGGATCGGGGGTCGGGGAAGCCTCTCGGATAATAACAGCAAATAAAAAAGAGGCCAAAACAATTTCTCCTCTGACTTGAGGCAGAAAGGACTGCATTCTTAAAGCTACTGGTTGGAGTCACAGGGCCAGTTGCCTGCATAAAGTGTAATGTCGCCGCCACTTCTTCCAGTAGCACGGTGCAGCAAATTATATTCCTTGCTCCCAAAGTGGTTCCTGCGTAGGGAAGCGTGTGTGTGTGTGTGTGTGTGTGTGTCCCTCCACAGTGACACTGCTACTAGAGGTGCTGGCTACTCATTCCAGAAACCTGAAGGTTTAAATTTTTAAAAGGAGAGGGAGCATTGCTGGTGGGGCTCCCTGAGATTGCTACAGTGTGTCTGGACCCTAATTCTGGTTAGAGAATGGCAGGGACTGAACAAAGCCACCCACATCTCAAAGTCCACTTGGAGGATATCACACTAGCCCCGGAGGGGTCTGCCAGTGAGGTAGGCTTCCTGCACTTTTCCCTTCTCTCTAACCTCTGCCTCTTGTTGGTGTGGCAGAGGAATGGTGATTCCTTGCCACTGCGCAGGAATGTGGGGTTGTGGACATCTTCAGTTAAAGAGGGGGTGAGGCCAAGTCATAGGGATGGCAGGAAAACCCCTGTATCTTCAACAAGGATCCCCCCCCCCACCCTTCCCAGGCCTGTGGTCCTCCTTCAGCACAGAAGGGGTGTGTTTTATATTGATGTGAGAGGCTGTCAGTCAGCAGCAAATCAGCTCCGACATGGCTACCTCTTTATGAAATCAGCTCATTGCCTTGGTCACACCTTATAGAAAATCTGGTGGTCACCTCTATCGATAATAAAAATTAGTGGGGCCTTAGTTGTTTCCAGGAAGTCCATGTCTGTGGATAGATAAATGCCCGTCTCAGGCAGAGCAAAGCCCCATTCCTCCTCCCCTTCGCCCTGCAGCGATCTGAACAATTCCGAAACCGCCTCCCTGGGCGTCAGCTGAGCAGGTTGGGGAACTAACCAGGGCCCTCTCTCTAGGGCCCTGTTAAATGCACAGAACTTAAAATGAAACACGAAGTGTGAATTTCAGGTTTGAACATGATGCATCGGGAAACGTGGAGGTTGGCAGCCCTTCTCCTCCCTCCTGCATTTCGGTAGGCAGGTATTAATATTGTATTAAATGTTATGGGGAAGTAAGGGCTGCAGAGAGGAATGTGCTCAGATGCAATTTTGTCAAGGTTTTTATCTGTGATTATGATTCCAGATGTAGAAACTCCCGGAGGAGGGAAATGAGGGGCTGCTGGCGTGTGACATGTGTTTTAAGGTGTTTGGCAGTATTTCTCAAAGTGGTGACAAAATGTTCAATTTTATTACAGCAAATAGGTAAAAGAAATATGAATACTAGGTCAGAGATTGTTCACCTCGGCCAAAGGATTTACCATTATTGATTTGGGTGGGGAAAGTTTGTATCTGGGTCCTGCTTAAATCACATTGTCAACAATGCAAATCTGTCACATCAGATTATTCTTAAAGAACAGTTCTAACAAAATGCACAATAGCTGATTGTACCTCCCTACCTACTAATTTCCATGCAAAGATGTAAATTGCCTCGGAAGCGCGTGCATGTGTGCACAGGGGTGTGCGAGCGCGCGTGCACGCACGCACGCGCGCGCACACACACACACAGACACAGTAAATATTGTAACAAGATGGTCAATTTTTTTCAGCCGGTATAACTACACCCATTCCTTGAGGGTAATTTCTTTTTAATCTAACCCAGAATACTACCCAGTCTTAGAAGGGCCATTTTGCTAATCTCGCTGCCTTTTAGGTTGAAGCACAAATAACAGCAATAAATGTCTTCACACAGGGAACCACATTTTGCCGAAAAGAAAGTCAAGATGATTTTGTGTGAAAAAAGGGGGATGGGGGAGGAAGCAGCTGAACTCCTGACTAGCTGACAACCTCTTGTATATGCATGCACTTGAGACTGGAAATATTTCCTACCACGGTCTGTCTGTATTTAGAGGCTGCCCCTCTCCGACAGTAGGGCACCCCTCAACTCTTTCTAAGCAAAGGCTTCCTCATAAACCTTTTATGAGCTTCACGTACACTAATTGACACGGGTGCCCAACCAGTGCTGACCATATTGTGGATGGGCTTGGTAAACACTTCCACAGAACAAAAAGGGGGGTGGTTTGGGCTAACGATGCTGGACTTGGCTGGTCCCTGAGTCCCGTCATAGGATGAGAGTCTCTCTACACTGGCTGTAGGCATTGCTGTGTAGATCACCCCACATCTAGCAGACCTAGGACATTCCTTAGCCCAGTTCACGAAGAAACTCACACATTTTCAACCCCAGCCTTTCCTTAATTCTGGCTAAAGAATGCTGATTTGGGCTTTCTGGCCACTGAGACTACTTCACGAACACAAAACATGGTAGGCTTCTAGCACAAAATGGGGCCTTTCTTGGAAGTAAAAAGGTTCCTCTCCTATGAGGTTGATATAGGACATGATATATTTCTGAGGGGAGCAATGAGTTTGCAGGGAAGGGAAAATGCTCATTGTGGCTACTTTCACCAGGACCCTTCCCCTACACCAGCCCAAGTTTCCACTGGCCCATTAGTGAATTTCTTGCTATTTGGGAAGCTGGCATTGTCTCTTTAGGTGAGGAGCTGTCATTTCCCACATATGTTTCAGCTGAAGCCCAGCCTCTCATGCCCCCCCCATTTGTATTCTTTCATTAATTAAAACAACTAATGTCCCATCGATTATCTTTGCACAAATGAAAATCATTATGGGCCCTTGCAGGTATATGGGAAATTCTGTTTGCTTAAGTATTCACACTTTGATTTCCAATAGACTCGTTTTCTCAGGCATAAAGAAATTCAAACAAAACAAAACAAAAACAAAAACAAAATTTCCTGACACTATGCAGTAAAGCACGAAGACTGGTAGGAATGAGCTTGTGCCGCAGTGTTCAGATGGCCCCATTTTAGAGGTGAATTATACTATCTGATGATGGATTCTAGACAGTTAAGGCAAACATTGATAGGTCACCAGACCAGGTTTTGAATTTATGCTTGCGTTGAGTCAGATGAGCTCATCCAAATTTACCTTTATACTACTATGCCAGTCCTCAAAAGTAAAAAAGGCAGGGGACAATCAGCTGTACTTGGAATTTCCCAGCTAGTTGGCCATTTCAGCTTGCATCTCCATTTCTGGGGGCTGCCATAATTAGAGCAATCTATTTTGCATTTACTTCTCTTTGCAAGCACTACATTATTCACTCTTTCCTGTGCTTATTAAACAGTGCCACCTGCACCAAATTCAACAAAGCTCTTCCATCAGTCAACCCAGCTAAGGATCCCGGACCATATATTATCATTAATTGAAGCTCAATTGAATAGTTGACGATAGAGGCATGAGTAAAAGCAACACATTTTCTAGGACCTGTTTATAAAAATGTTTTAAGCATCTCTCCTCAAAACCCCCCAAAACCCCTCACACATCTATTCCCCAAATTGTTATCTTTTACAAACTCATTTCATTCTCTCTGTGCAGTAATTCAAGTAGCAATTAGCAAGTCTTTTAATTAATGAACTATTCCCTGTAAGTCACCAAGGTGCCTCCAGTACAAATGTCTTCCTTCATAAGGTACTAGCAAATGTAGTCAATATTTTGTCACCCAAAGCCTTCGAAACTGATCACCTCAATTGTCCTTATGCTATAAAAAGGATCTGAAGAACCAGAGACAAGGCTGGGAAACAGAAGACAATTTTCAGTAAACTACCCATGGATAGTCTGAATCCAGAGAGAGGGAGTGGCAGAAGGAAGGGGACCATCAGAGAGAGGAGAGGCAGAAAATGAATGTAGGTAGATACCAGTGGATAAAGAAAAGCACAAAAAGTTTCTAGCAAAGAGAGGACCACCTCAGCTCCAGCCTCTGTTATAACAAATTCTCCATCTAAATGCTGATGATTTACACGTTTTTAAGAGCCTCAAACCTCACTGTGTCTTATTCTTTAAAAAGCGTCCTGCTTTGTTCAAAATACTGCTTATCTTTGGCATTGTCAACAGCTCTGCATCTGGGAGAGATTAATTAAGTGATAGGTCAAACACAATGAGGTGAAAGGGCATGTCCACCCAATCAGGACTGATTCATCCATTTCTTGGTGGATCAACTTTTTTTTTTTGAGGGATGCCAATTTCAGTTCTATTTCTACAGAGGATTTATCAATAGGAATGCCTGAGCTCCCCCAGTGAGGAGCTCTTAGCTAGGAAAGATTTTTCTGCAGATAGAAAAAATCTAAAATCTACACTCTGTCTTTTTAAGATGTGAAACCAAAACATAACTATAAATTGTATGCTTAGGTTTCACTGATATGGGTGAAGGCTGATTTTCTTGAACACGATCCTTCTATAAAAGAGCTAATTGGATGATTACAAATAACATTGCCAAGTAACTCAATAAAAAAAATTAAAAGTTTGCTCTCTCTTCTCCCCACTTCCCAACTATTTCTTATTACCCCTTTCTTCCAAAGTTCACTTTTAATTTCTAGGAGGCAAAATGAGAGAAAGAGATGTGAAAAACAGTAGGAGAGGAGAAGGAGGGGAGGGAAAGAATGAAAGAAAAAGAGGTTTTCTAGGTGTCGACTGAATTTTTCCAGACCAATTAGAGGTCATCTTTAAATCCCTACCCCTCCCCACTCCCTCCACACCTTTCTAAATAGATCTTTAGATTAGCGAGAAATTAGTTAACTGTGAAAGTCCTTGTGGCCAGTTCACCCTGTTCCTAACCAGAAGGGTTTTAAGGACCTTAGACTCCACTCCCAGAAATGACATTTTCCCCATCTCTTTAGCAG
Organism: Spilogale gracilis; assembly: GCA_004023965.1. Taxonomy (NCBI): domain Eukaryota; kingdom Metazoa; phylum Chordata; class Mammalia; order Carnivora; family Mephitidae; genus Spilogale; species Spilogale gracilis. The sequence goes on along the minus strand of PITA01004834.1, from coordinate 52,938 downwards.
CAGCACTGTCAGTCTGGGGCAAAATTGTGGCCACGTGTGTGTGTGTGTGTGTGTGTGTGTGTGTGTGTGTGTGTGTCAGAGGGACAGACAGAGACAGAGAGGGAAGTAAACTCCCAGTCTGTGAATAAGGCTCAAATAAAGTGACTGTTTTGGGCAGACCCCCAAACAAAACACTTGGAGTACTTTTACTCTATTTGTGAACGCTCTTGCAAATGAAGTTCGCATTTTCTAAGGTATCTGGGGTGGGGGTAAAAAATGGTTTGTGATTTTTGTAACTGATTAGCTATTTCTGCTTCTCCAAAGAAATATAGAATGCCAGTTTCTGAACTATCCAAATCTTTAAATCATCTGGGATCCATCTATATTTATAAAACTGAGCAGAAATACTTAACAGCCTGATCAATAGCCATTGACCGTCAGTGCACCTCACACCCTAACATGCACAGCTTGATCATGTATATTTGATCATCAAAAAATTCAAAGCATCTTGAAGCAGTGTATCAAGCTTCCCATAAAATAGCCTGCCTTGTTCTCTGGTCTTGAAAAGAGTGTGAGCTTCTCTCTCTTCTGCATTCATCTATCCATCCATCTATTTACACACACACACACACACACACACACACACACACACCTCCCTTCTGGAGAATTTATTGCTCATATATTTGATGAAGAACAAGGTAATTAACTGCAGGCTGTACATCTGGGCAGCACTTCATATCCATTGCAATAATAAAACACTTTTTTCCCATTTTAGCAGAAGAAAGGCTAGTCCTGCCCACAGATTCAGAGTACCCCAGAGTCTCCGTCTGCAAAGCCTCCTTGTTATAAATCCTGCCTCCCTCTTAAGTGATGGCACGCACAATTCCACCAAGGGGCACTAAGTTTATCTGTGCAAAAGCATCCTTGGAAAAGCTTGCCCCTTCCCAGAGCTTCAGGGTCAGCTTGTCAGGGTTTGAACATGGCTGGCTCCTCAGTCTTCAGTCTGCCTGGCAGCAAACAAGGACAAAAGTCCAAAGGGATTGTCCTGGGAAGGGCCACAAGTAGAGGAGGTGTATTTGGGATCTCAAAGGCTGATGTCCTGGGCGTGTGCAACTAAGCTCCAGTACCCAAAAAAGAGCTAGATCTTTTTTGATATTCAGGACTTTTCTGATATTCAGGAGTCAGAAGCCTGGTTCTAAGTTTCTCCATAAGGTATGCCAGATCTGTCCAAACTGCTCCAACGGTCCAGCCAACGAATACCAGCTGGCAAGCCTGCTCCAAGCCCCCAGCACAGCCATTCTAACCCCAAACCCCACAGATCACCCTCACCCTCCCCCAACCAGTGAAACAAATTACCTGCAGAACCTCCCATTTCGGGAGTCCCCTGCTCTGTATTCCGAACCCGTGCCCAGGACCAATTTCTCCGGGGCCCTTCCTTCTAAAAGCAGCAGCATCTGGGTTGAGGCTCCCTCCTTTATATGGGGGGGGAGACTTCATATGATAATACGTGTAATATGATATGGAATGACAGAATGCATGACAGTTGCCCATAATACGGAGAAGTCAGTCAAAGGACAGAGGGGACATTTGGATAATTACCATCCATTGGCTAGTCAATCACGCGAACAGAGAGAAACTGCACAAAACCCACAATGGAGTTGGGAAACAAAAGAGACCCGAGCCAGACTCAGGATTAACCGGTCTAAAGCGATCTAAATGCTTTTGTATCTGAAGAACTGAGGCTCCCCGGTTGCCCCCCCTTCCCAATCCCAGGGAACTAATTGCGGGGATCAGAGTTAAAGCTCTCTCTCTCCTTTCCCCATTCTCTTTGTAGACTGTTCACCACGCAGAAAAAAAAAATGATTTCTCTCTCTCCGTGTTCATTAAACTATTTTAAAGTTAAAGGGATGGGGGAGGGAAGCTCAATGTGGCCCCTCAGCCCAGAAGCTGGGATTCTTCAGCCTTCGAAGGGGCTGGACAGTCTCCTTGCCCTCAATTCTTTGTTCCGGGGTAAAGTCTTCCCTCCTTGCCCCTGGAAATAAATGTCCCATCCACCTGGGAAGCTACCCTTTGCCTGGCGCTAACAGGGGTTGCTGGTACGCTATCTTGCTGCCTTGGGGGTTGAGTCCCCATAACTGCCCCTGCAGCAGAAAAAACACAAGCCCCCCCCCCTTTAAACCTCAAATCGAGTCTGCACACTCAGAATTAAGTGAGGCAAAGAGGTGACAGAGAAGGGGGTTTAGCCTCCAAAATGGGAGAGTGAGACAGAAGATGGCTGTAAATTGTGAGGAGAGAGAACTTCCTTCTAAACTGAGGAGGGAGAAAGAGGAAGAAAATCCTTCTAAACTGGAGCAAGGAGAGAACACGCTAAATTGAATGGGCAAGAAATGAGACGAGGCTCTTTCTGCCCGAGAGAGAGGCAGAGAGATGAGTCCTCAAAAGAGACACAGAAAAATGGTCCCATAAATTTCTAGAGACTCAGAGATGAAGGCGAGAGAGGAAGGGAATTCCTTAGAAGATGAACGACAAGGACAGAGATCTCTGTCCCTGGGAGCAAGACCCCCTAGTCCCAGGACCGACAGGCGAGTAACTATTTCACCCACTTCCCACCAGGTCGTCCCTATGCAATTCTAGCTCACCCCAAGCCCTCCCGGACCCGGCGGGGCTCTCTCGCGTCCCTGGCTGGGTGGCAGCGGCGGTTCCCCGTCCGAGACCCGGGTGTCCAGAGCGCCCCTGCGCCCTCTCCCCAACCCCCCCCCCCCCCGCGCAGCCCCCAGGCCCCTGGGGCGAGAGCCTCGGCGCCTCCTTACCTTTCCGAGTCCTCCGCAGCGGGTGTGGCCGGCTCTGCGGGCGGCCCCGGGCCGGGGCCGGGGGGCGGGGGGCGGGAGCGCCGGGCTGGGGGGGAGCGGCAGGGTGAGGGCTGGGGGGGCTGGCACGGTGCCCAGGGGGGGTGAGAGGGCAGTTGGCAGCCCCGGGGCCTGGGGACCAGCCCGGCCCAGCCGGAGGAAGTGCGAGGTCAGAAGCGGGGGTGTGGACCCGGGAAGGGCACCAGGCCCCGGGCCGGGGGGCAGGGGGCTCCAGCCTGCGGGACCGGCCCGGAAGCCCGCAGAGGCGCGGGGAGGGAGGCCCCGCGCCCGGGCAGCGGAGGACCGGGCGCGCGGATCAGAGGGGCTGTTTTGTCGCCTCGGCTGACAAATCAATCAGGGCCCGCCTAGCCGGGGGACTGCCACCGTCTGCGCGGCGCTCGCGGCTCCCCGGCCGGCCCCGCGCCGCCAGCTGCCGGCCGCCTAGAGTCCGCGCGGGCCGCGCGTCTCCGGCTGCGTTGCGGTCATTAGGCAGCGGGCGCGTGCGGCCGAGCGCCGGGGCTGCGGAGCCCGGAGGCGCCCCCCTCCCCGGCGCACCCTCCCGGGGCCCCCCCACCCCCGCCCGCCGCCGTCCCGCGCCGGCTCCGCGAGCTCTTCGCCCCTCGCGTCCGGGTCCCTGTCACTAGCTCTGGCTGTTGGATCTGTCCGCCTCTGCCGGCCTCCCCCTGTCTCTCTTCATCTCCCGGTCTCTGTCGCGTTTCTCTGTCTGCTCTCCTCTCTCGGTCTCTCCCTGGGTCCCCGGTTCTCTTGCTCACTGCGCCTCTCTTTTTCTCTTTGGATCCTGGTGCTGTCTTGCTTACCCCTCTCTTCTCGGTCGCTCTCACCATCTTCTCCCTCTCTTATTTCTTTCTAACTCCCCTCACTCTCCACCCCTTTCTCCCTTTGCTTGGGAGGACTCGCTGTCCCTCCCTCTATCCCTTCCTGGAAGGGCAGCCCAAGAATGGAGCTTAAGTCATTTCTCCGCTGAGACCTGGGGCAAGTCACTTCCTCCAGCGGCAGTTTCCTCAGCTCTAAAAGGCGTGAAGAGGCTCTTGGTGGTGAGCTTGGGAGGAGCACTGGTGGGAGGCATGGCAGGAGGTGTTGGATGACTCTGGTTCCCCCTCTTGGAGTTCATACTTACCCGAGGGCAGCAGCCACTGTGATAGCTGCCTGGATTTAGGGCTCTGTGGGTACCAGTGTGCCCCATAAAGCCCTTGTCACCAGCCTTGGGGGCCAAGACAAGTACCAGAAAGCCAGTTCAGCAGGGAAAGCCAAGAGCTCTCTGGGGTCCCCGAAGTCGCTCCTGAAAAGTGTCTGTGCCACCTCCCTGGACCTTGAAGAGCTGAATCTGCTGGTACCTCCCTCTCTGTCACCAAGCAGAAGTTCTCCCCTGTCCTTAGACCCATGCAGGAGAAGGCCTAGTCCTCCCCCCTTTACACACACACACCATGAATGACTTTGATGCTTCAAAGATGCTTCCTGGATGGAGTGTGGCTTCAGTCGGACAGATGAGGGCTCAACACCACTTACCTAATTGCATGGCCTTGGGCCAGTCACACCTATCTAAGCTTCAGCATCCTCATCTGTAAATGGGAATGACAACTGCCTCCTTTTTAGGATTATTTTAGTATTATCCATGGTATGCATAAAGTGCCCAGTCTATAGAAGGTTGTGCATTCTGTTCAGCCTTTATTCAACAAATACTTATTAAGTGTTTTTGCTTGGCACGAGGATACAGCAATTCATAAGGCAGGCGTGGTCTCTGCCTTCATACAATTTGCAGTCTACTGGGGAGACAGACTGTGAACAGCAATTCCATAATTATTTCATGACAGTTGTACAAGTGCCATAGGAGAATGGAGAGTGCAGTGAGACCTCAGATCCAGGGAAACTGGCCTGGGCTGGGGGCTCAGGAAGGACTTTCTCAAGATGACATAGAAGCTGAGACCTGAAGTCAGTGGTGGGGACAGGGTTGCAGTTGGCAGAAGTGGAAAGGAGCCGCTAAAGGGAGACTGTTCTTGGCAGAGTGGCCAACATGTGCCAGGCTGGGAGGCAGCAGGGAGCCTGGCCAGTAGGAAGGCCAATGTGGCTGGACCAGGAAGAAGGAGGGCGATGAGGCTGGAAGGGTGGGCAGAGCCAGGCATGGCAGGAGAGGGGCTTATAGACTGAGGAGGAGTCTGGACCTCAGGACACGGACACCCCATGGGTTCTGATTTCTCCTTTGCTGAAGCGGGAGGAAAACTGAAGCTAGATTCAGTTTCCATAGAAGTCTTTTGCCTTTGGTCCTTCTTGGGGGTTGTCACCTCTGCTCTGTCCCAGGACTGTCCACTCCACAGTGTCATTGCCTGCTTTGACATCTTTGTCCTCACCTGAACTGAGAGCATACACCCAGGCTTGGCCTCTCTGGGCCCTTACAGCCAGCCCCATGGGAGGGGGTCCACGGGCCAGCATTGGGTGTGTGATTGAATAGCCAATAGCCACTGAGTGCCTGATGTGGGCCAGGCAGGCTTTGTGCTGGGCATTGCCCCTGTCATCATAGAAAGTGCTCATTTTGTGGGGAAGACACTTTGGAACATACAGGCCTGGGATGACCATTAGGAAGGAGTCCCACAGGGACTCAGGGTGTGGGATTGGAGGCTCTCTGAGGGCAGGCCCATTTCTGGATTACTCAGACCTGGTATCATCTAAAGGTGTGGCATAGGTGGGTACTCAGGGACATGGGTTGAGAGAATGAGAAAGAAAAGGGAGGTTGGAATGCAGAAGGATGAAGGACAAGCTGGAGTTAAGTGAGCTCAGTGAGGATGTGGAGACTTGGCCTTGAAAGTCTAGTTAGCAACAATGCAGACCGGAGGAGGCGGGAGGGTTTGTAGACAGAGAGGGAAATAATGCTTCCTGAGCTCCTTCTCTGGGCCAGGCAGGGACTGGGCCCTTTGGTGCAGTTAACCTGACTAACCTTTGCAACATCCATGCCTCATCAGCACTATTGATGTCGCTTTTCTCAATAAGGCTGGGGCCCAGAGAAGTTAAGTCACTGGCCTGAGGTCACAAAGCTAGTAAGAGACTGCGTATGCATTTGAACCCAGCTCTGCTTGCTCTTCTTCACTAAAGAAGGAGAAAAACAGGAGGAAAAAGCGGAGGAAAGAGACAACTGGGAACAAAAGAGGAGCGGTAGCGAAGGAGTGAGCTCCAGGAGTAATTTTTCCGCTTAAAAACAATTCCCATTTCCCAGCCTGCAGAGGCTGGTGCAGCGGATCTGAGGCGAGGCCGGCCCTCTGACTCGCAGGAGCCTGCCAAGGGGCCCGGCAAGCTGCTTCAAAGTCAGCCTCCTCAGCACAAACGCTTTTAAACTTCACAAGGGAAACTTTCCAGGGCTGACTTTTTGCACTTTGTTTCCAAATCAAGAGATGGGGAAGTCCCTCTCAGCCCAGGGGGGAGGAGATCACACTGAGAGACTTGCCCTGGGGTTCCTGGCTTAGCACCAGGCTCCCCCCACCTCCCAGGGCAACCTCAGTGGTGTGGGGGGGAAGAGCCCCCTGCCCTAAGTGGGTTCTCCAAGAGAATTCAGGGTGTGGGCTTGACAGATGGTTCTTCCTGGAAGGATAAGGCCTCTCTTCCTGTGTCTTCCAAGTCTGGTTTCTACCTGGGTTCCTGGTGGTATTTGCTGATAAGGTGTCACTGTCCCCCGAGGCTGGTAACGCGTACCTCGCTCTTCCCTGCACAGCAGCTCAAAACCAAAGCAAACCCTCTGTCATCTTGTGATCACCATTGCGAGTGGAGAGGGTCTTCCTAACCCTCAGCTCCCTCTGATTTTTGGAATTCAGAGCTGGATTTTGGATGTACATCAAGAGGCTCTCTCCATGCATTTTAATTAAGCTGTCTTTTTTCATTTATTACTAATATACTCCTCTTAACTATGATTTATTTGTTAAACAAAGCACCATAAGCCGTCACTTATTCATCTTAATTTCAACAAAATTAAAGTAGTCGCTGTTAGATTGCACCTAATTGCTCTTGCAATGAAAAGAACGGAGATGTTAATCAAAATAAATTGAAGATAAACAATAAAATCATTACATCTTTGCGGCGGTAAGTGTAACTAATCAGTTTTGACTCGAAGCGACCAAACAGGAATAATGAATGTGTCACTGAAGGCGCGCTCATTAAGGGAAGCCTCTGCGACCTGGTCCTCAGGGCAGCTGAGGGCCACACCGCCCATGTGGCCTGGAGGGTTCCTGCATCTTGGGTTGGGTAAAGGGGCCTAGAGGCCCAGAGAGCACTGGGAGGAGGCTCACAGAAAGGGAAAGAGTCCTGAGTGAGGGACCCTGCGGCTGCCCGGCTACAGAGGGGTTCTCTCACTCTGATGAGAAAGCAAGAATTCCCAGGCCTATTTCTGGACACCCCAACTAGCCAAGGATGGGGGGAGAGAGAGAGAGAGGTCAGGGGGAAACAGGCAGATATCCAGGGGACCAGATAGGCAGACACATGCTGAGGGGACACAGCAGAGAAGATTCCAGCAGAAAGAGACAAGGAAAAAGAGACCTAAGCAGGCAGAAACCAGTCTCTACCAGGAGGAGAGATAAAGGAAAAGTGTCAAGAGCAGGGAGAGGGGTGGACAGTCATACAGGGCAGACAGCACGTGAGGAAGAGGCAGCTGGGGCGGGGTGGGGGAGGAGGCATGGGGAGTGAGCCCAGTAGGGACAGAGACACCAAAGAGACAGAACAGGATGCATCCGCAGAGGTGGAGGCTTGCCGGTCTTCAATAGTCTCTCCTGTGAGGGCAAGACTTGGACACATTTTCATTCCGAGCCAGTGAAAGCTCAGGAGGGTTCAGGTTAAGACTTTGGAGACAAAAATCGCCCTCAGGGGTCTGTTCAGGTAAGTGACCATGAGGGTGGGACCCCCGGACACAGGCATTGGGGACACTGAAGTGGAGGGGGCAGAAGACCCTCCACCTGGGGGTCTCCTGAGCTCATCCTCTAATTACAGGGATTTCGTGGGCCTAAAGTGTCCAGGCTGGGGTCCCTTCTACATGTTACAGGCTTCCATGACAGTCATTGGGTTGGTAGCCTGGACAGCGGACGCGGAGCCAGCCCCTTTCCAGGCTGGGAAGCCCCGGAATGTAGGGAAATGGGAAAATCTGAGGATATGGCTATTGTGGTAAGGTTGGAGAACCAGGACAGACAACCTGAAAGCCATATTTTTTGAACGCCTATGGGGTACCTTGCCCTGAGCGGGGTCCAGGAAATAGAGATGAGTCACATATGACTTTCCTATCTGAATGTCTCTATCCTTAAAGTAAGGTTAATAATTGAGCCTCCTTAACGTGTGCATTAACATTTGTAAAGAACTTAAAATGGTGGTTGGCCCTTGGAAAGGGCTTTGTGTGTGTATTAAATAAAATAAGAATAACATAAATCTCTGCACTCATGGAGTACAGAGTTCAGAAGAAGAGATCTGTTCATTAGCAGTCAAGTTCACACTCCAGTGGGGTAAGGGTCAGTATGATGTACTTCAGGATGCTTTGGGGGTCTCGAGTGGAGGTAAAGCCTCCAGTGAACAGTCCTGAAGGAGAAGTAGGAATTGGTCAGAGGAAGAGTGTGGAGAAGGGGAAAAGAGTCTGCTGCATAAAGGGGACCATGCAGGCAAGGCATGGCAAGACACATCTAGGGATATCGAGTGGCTTGGAACTGAGGTTAGGCTGCCCACCAGGGATTCCCATCTTTTTTTTTTTAATTTCTGACATTTCAAGATTTTATTTATTTATTTGACAGAGAGAAACACAGCTAGAGAGGGAACACAAGCAGAGGGAGTGAGAGACGGAGAAGCAGGCCTCCCGCCGAGCAGGGAGCCCAATGTGGGGCTCGATCCCAGGTCTCTGGGATCATGACCCGAGCCGAAGGCAGTCGCTTAAGCAACTGAGCCACTCAGGAGCCCCTGGGATTCCCATCTTGATGTGTCTTGACAGGAACCACTGAAGAGCACCTGCGTGGACATTTACTGTTTGTTTCTTTGGTCTTAACTGCTCAGCATGTCCTTGCTATCCTTGGAGTTGTATTTTTCTTTTGGGATTCTGTTTCCCTGCCACCACCACCCCGACTTCTTCCTTTCCAGTGCACCTGGTTCAGGGAGAAGCAAACTCACCTGTCTGCTTGCCAAGGGGGCATGTAACCTAGACCTAAGCCAATGGGCACTTTCCATTCCTGTGGCCACGGTGATTGGTGGAGGGCTGAACAATCAAGTTCAATGGGAGCCGCCCCAAGGCTCTGGCTTGAAGACCTGGAGGGGAGGTCTTTGAATCTTTCTGGGGGTCTCTAATCTAACCAGATGTAGGAGCTGGGGCTGCTGTCACCACCTCACTGCCACGCAGAGCTTGACACCAAAGCCAAAAGAGCAGAAAGCAGCAGGGCTCAGCAAAACGAGTTCCAGTGACATTGTTTGGCCCTCAGATCTAGCCGAGATGAAGCTAGCCCTAGCCCCTGGTCTCTGGTTTCATGAGCCAATAAATTCCTTTTTGTGTAAGCCAGTTTGAGTTGGGTTTTCTGTCACTTGGAACAGATCATTCCAGCTGATAGGCTTTAAACAGGGATGTTACGCCACGGCGTATTTTCGTAACATCAAGCGGAGGGACTGAAGGGGGTGAGCTTGCAGGCAAGGAGGCCAGAGGGGAGGCTAGTGTGGTCATCCCAAAGAGAGCTTATGATGAGGAGCAGGCAAAGCCAGGGGCTTTGGCTCCACCAGCACATTAGTTTCTTACTGCTGCTGTAACAACAAATCTGAATGAGCTGGGTGGCTTAAAATGACGACGACGTGTTCTCTCACGGTTCTGAGGCTAGAAGTCTGAAATTCAGGTGTCAGCAGGGTCGAACTCCCTCTGAAGGCTGTAGGGGAGAATTCTTTTCCTCTTCCAGCTCTGGCTGACCCCAGATATTCCTTGATTGGTGGCTGTGTATTTCCCATCTCTGCTTCTCTCTTCTGTCTCCTACAAGGACACTTGTCATTGGATTTAGGGCCCACCTGTATAATACAAGATGATCTCATCCCAAGAGCCCCTAAGTTAATTATGATTTCAAAGACGCCTTTATCTAAATACATTCACATTCAAAGTTTCCAGAAAATGGACGCATCTTTTTGGAGGTCATCAGCTACACTACAACCCACTACAACCAGCAAGGAAAATGATCACCAGACCCAAAGAGACCTGAATCAATATTGCTGAATGGAAACAGGAGGCCAGGAAAGATGAGGCAGTGGGGAGAAGACATGGGGTTGGAGGGTGGGTATAGAAGTTAAAATCTCCCTGCAGGGAGTTCATTCCAGGGCAACAAGAGAATTTGCACAAAGGATTCCCAAACCACTGTCCTGGTTTCCCAGGGAATCCTTGCTATCCGTGAAGGATATCCTAAGTATCCTTGAAAGAACCTAAGAAATGGACAAGGGTGGTTTGCATTTTCAAAATCTGGAAGCCAGGAGATTCCACAAACACAGTGGTGGTGGGCTTAATGTCAGTCTGAGTAGTATTCCAGAAAACTCGGGGTTTGTGAGAGCATCTAAAAGGGAAAGCAGTGATTCTCAAGACTGATTCCCTAAGAATGAGTCATGCCAGATCAGCTTCATTTCTTTTTTTATCAGGATCACTGGGTGGGTAGATCTAGAAGGGTATGATGGATGGAGTGAGCCCAGCCTCTGATGGTCTTCTTGAAAATGGGACAGAGAAGTATATGATGGATTCAAAGATGATTGGGAAGTTGACTACCCAAAATGAAATAATTTTGACAGATCTCTGTTTCAGGGAAAAAGACCTTTAGTGGAGTACCCTAGCTCCGCTGTACTAGCTCCTCTGTACTAGTTTCTGTTCTGTCCATCCAAGTCACATGTGATGACCCCAAACACTGGACAGCCCACTTGTCCCACTGGTAGATGGTTCAAGGGAGGAAGAACCAGAGACTGTGCTAAATGACAAACGTTTGTGTGTTGGGGGGGGGGAGAAGGGGGCGCCTGCTGTACCAGAAACTGAACTAGATTCTGGAAGATCAATGGAGAATCAGACAGAGATAGACAGGTACCTGTCCTCCTAGAGCTTATTGTTAAGTGGAGAAATCATACAAGCACATTCAGGGTAACAAGCATCCAAAATGATCTCAGCAGGATGGGGCTTACAAGATGAAAAAAGGCAGGGGGAAACTATAAATTCCTGTTCCTGGTTCCAGAACACCAACAGCGTCCACTCAGCAGGGAGACGTGGCCAACGGCAGCCCAAGTGAAGCGGAGAGGGCAGTGATGTGGGAGGGGGGCCTTGGAGGGCTGACCTGCTCTCTAATTTCATGTGGAGCCTTTCTGCTCAAATGAAGTAGGATAGGAGAGGGTTTGAAAGCAGGAATGAGGAGTGGTAGACTCTAAGGACAATGGGAAGCAAGAATAGGAAGTTCCAGAATCATCCTGTTTATCATCATGGAAACTGGAAAGCTGCAGGTTGGAACAGGGTTAGCTGGTAGGGAGGTAGGGCAGTGTCCCCCTTCCCAGCCCAGCCAAGATGCAGCTGACTGTGACTTAGGAGCCCTAGAAGATGCCCAAGAGCAGCATGTGAGGGCAAGGAGGGATAGAACTGTTGACTCTTTTGGGACACTTGTCTATTCCCAGGCCAAGGGCAGAAGAAATCCTACAACATGGGAGCGAAGGAAAGAATCCACTCCCAAGTGTCCTCAGCTGAGACCCTGAGGCCCTTGCTCCAAGTGCCTCACCATCTCAGCTCCCCTCCGTCTGGAAGCCCCACTTCCTTCAGTCTGATGCCTGACCAGGGGACGACCCTGGTCATGAAAGTTCCATTTATGGTACCAGGCAGAGAGCTCAGGTATTTCAATGCATTAGTTCAATTTCCATAGACACAGAGTCTATGACTGTCCCCTTTTAGGGAAGAGGAAACCGAGTCTCCAAGGGAGAAGTGATTTTCTCAAAGTCACACAACCAGCAGCTGCCAGAACTATGTGTCCAGCCCACATGTGTCCACTCCAAAAGCCCTTGATTGTGACTAGGACCCCAAACTGCTTGGGTGAAAACTCTGGAGGGCCAGTGGGACTGGGAAGATAATGGGGCCTTGGGAGGGAGTCCCCTGGGCAGTCAGCAGGAAGAGGTAATCCTCCAAGTTGGTAGCGCTTTAAGGCAATAGTGTTCCATGGTGGCTATGGTTCAGCTTCATCTAGGGATTTTCATGAAACCAGAAGGTGGCTCTTAAATTCCTCTCTGAAGTGAGAGGAAGAGGCAGGAGTTCCCCAACAAGGGGTGGCTGGATGCTGTGGGTCAGTGGAAGGCCAGGAACACCCCAATTACACCATCACTGTGGAGGTCAGCATGGCCCAGACTTGGGTTGGGTGCCAACGCCTGGTATTGGGCAGAGTCTGTGTTCACTCTGTGAATACATGGACAGGGTAGAGAAGGAGCTCCTATTTGGCCATTGGGTCCCTGTTTAAGTAGAGGAAATGGAGACTTGAAAACACACAACGTAAAAATGAAACATAGAATTACCGTATGATCCAGCAATTCCACTCCCGGGCACATACCCAAAGGCATTGAACGCTGAGGCTCGAACAGATATCCGCACACCCACGTGCATGGCAGCATTACCGACAAGAGCCAAAAGGTAAAAGCAACTGAAGTGTCCATTGACAGGTGAAAGGATAAACAAAATGTGGTCTATACACACAATGGAATAGTATTCAGCCTTAAAAAGGAGAAAAGTTTCTGACACTTGCCGCAACACGGACTGGTCCTCAAGGACACTGTGCCAAGTGAGGTCAGCCATCACACAAGAGGACAGAGACTGCACAATTACACTCACAGAAGCGCCTCAAATGGGCGAGTTCCTGTTTTACCGCCATAAAAAAACCCCCAAAGCTGATGTTGTCCATGTTTCTTTTTTTAAAAAAGATTTTATTTATTTTAAGATTTATTTATTTGAGAGAGAAAGAGAAGCAGAGAGAGAGCTTGAGGCAGGGGGCGGAGTGCAGATGGAGAGAGAGGGAGAAGCGTTAGTGGACTTTGCGTCAGCATTCCCCACCTAGTCTGAAGTGGGGCTCGATCTCATGACCCTGAGACCACGATCCAAGCTGAAACCAAGAGTCAGATACTCAACTGATTATGTCACCCAGGTGCTCCTTTCAGATTTTATTTTATTTATTTTTTATTTTTTATTTTTTAAAAAGATTTTATTTGTTTATTTGACAGAGCGAAACACAGCCAGAGAGGGAACACAAGCAGGGGGAGTGAGAAAGGGAGAAGCAGGCTTCCTGCCGAGCAGGGAGCCTGATGTGGGACTCGATCCCGAGTCTCTGGGGTCATGACCTGAGCCGAAGGCAGTCGCTTAACCAACTGAGCCACCCAGGTACCCCCAGATTTTATTTTGAAGTCATCTCTACACCCAACACGGAGCTTGAACTCACAACCCTGAGATCAAGAGTCGCATGTTCTTCCAGCTGAGCCAGCCAGATGCCCTTTTTTAATCAAAGTCTTCCTCGACAAAGAGGCAAAGACAAGAAGCAAGCACCAAGTGCTGCGTAATCTTCACTGAGTGCTCCCTGTGTGCTAGGTGCTAGTTGCTAGGTGCTATGCCAACTACATTCCATCCATCATCTGTTTAGTCTTTTGCAACCATCACAGTGGTAATTATTTCTTCCATTTTCCCCGTGAGGAAACTGAGTCTCACAGAGACACACCGCAGGCATCACAGCTAGGAAGTAACTTGTGCCCACATTCCTCACTGCTGTTTTCTCTTGCCCCGCAGAGCGCTGCCTAAAGGGCAGAGTACCCCTTGTCAGACTTCTTTTCGTGCAGAGCCAGAGTGAAAACGCCAAAGCCCTTGGCAGACTTGACCTCTGGGCAGGGTGGAGAGGCAGCCCAGAGGCTGGCAAAGAGAGTCTAAGAGGCTGGTAGGGAGCCCATCCCTCTGGCGGACACACTTTCATCTTAGAAAGTCCCTGGGACAGCTTCTCCTCCCTGTGCTTTACCACCTGCTGGGGGGTGTGAGGAATCAGAACATGTCCAATAAATGTTTTATTCTCTCCTGAGCCGGCCCTCTTGGGCAAAATACGCTCCTTTCTCCAGGAGGAAATAACAGGACAAGCAATTCTAGGGCACCTCCTTAGGGCTTTGTCTATTTCTCACAGAATAACTTTCGGCTCAGAGAGGGAAAGCAGCTTGCCTTGGCCCACACAGCTCATCAGCTCCCAAGGTACAAACCCAACTTCTGGCTTCTGGCCTAGGGCCCAACAGACACTCTGCTCTACTCTGGAGCTTTCTGAGGACTGGGGCTGCCTCTCCCTAGCCTCTGCATCCCCCCTCTCAGCTCTTCCAGTAAAGGAACACATAGCAGGGCTGGGAGCACAGGAAATGCTCTTGGCATTGAACCTATGGAAATCCTCTGTCCTGCTCTGTAGGACCCTGAACTGGTTAAGTCATTACAAATCTACAAAGGTGACTTTTCTTGGGGAGGCCCTCCATGCTCAAACCCCTGCCTCCTTCTGCAACCCCATGTCTCAGCAGCCTCTACCCTCTCTCCTCCCCCATTCCCCCAAGCCACTGTGCTCTTTCTCTCTGCAGGCCTTCATCTCTGCTGCTCCCCTCCCAGAGATGTCCCCACGTCCCATCATTTGCTGACCAAATTGCTTATTCCTAGGTCCCAGCTTACACATCACTTCTTCCAGGAAGCCCTCCCTGATTCTTGCCCTGGGCACCACCTACAGTGTGCACCACACATGCACTCATAGATACTCATACATACATACTCATTCTCACACACATATACACTCCCACACTCCTATCCACACTCACAGTTACACAGACCTTATCTAGCGTTCACCGTTGTGTCCCTAGTGCTTCAAACAACCCTTGGCTCAGAGCAAGCCCTCAGTGAATGTTGAATGACTGAATAAATATAGAAAGAAAGGAAATACATTCAGACTGGGTTAATCATCTGAGATTTGCCTCTAAGCAGCTGGAGAGGCCTTAGGCAAGATGCTCAAGCTCTCCAGGACTCAGTTTTCTCATGGGTAAAATGGGTATGATAAAAGGCTCTTCTGCACAAGGTGTGTGGAGCCAGTGAGATTCTACAGGATGTGTTTTATCATGACACCTGGGTCATAGCGGGCCTTAGTGAACAGTAGGCACCATGAGCCTGGGTAAATGTGTCCTCACCATAGCCCTCAAGCCTCCTTCGCAGAGGGGAAGAATAACATATGCAGAGATGAATGTTTGCTTAAGAAATCTATGAGCTCCGGAACCAGATGTTTGAAGCCTACAAATACCTTGGCCTTGAAAGACGTTATGGTCCCATGGGGGAGAAAGGCCCCTAACAGACGATGACAGAGCTGCGGTGGGGGGTCCTGCGGGAGGCTCCGAGGATGGCTTCCCAGGCAAGGTGATGTGAGAGCTTCACCAGGAAAGAAAAGGTGGAGATTGAGGCAGAGGGACGTCCCACAGGTAGAGGGATAAGTGTGGGCAAAGGCACGAGGGCCCCCACAGAGGAATGGTGACTCCATCAGAAGGACTGAGCACTTGCTGGGGGCTGGAGGAAGCCAGGGGAGGGTGGGCACCGGCCAGTGAAGGGTGGAGGGAGCCGCCATCCTAAGGGAGTTTTGAACTGTTGCCCAAGGGGGTCATGGCAAGGTTCTAAGCAGACTGAAGGTGGGGATGAGAAGGTGACGTCACCAAATTTACTCTCTGGGAAGAGCGTGGATGGGGCTGAACTTGACAGAGGAGCTCCCCCAGGGATCATGTAAGACATGACCTCCCAGGGCGCCTGGGTGGCTCAGTTGGTTAAGCGACTGCCTTCGGCTCAGGTCATGATCCTGGAGACCCGGGATCGAGTCCCGCATCGGGCTCCCTGCTTGGCGGGAAGCCTGCTTCTCCCTCTCTCACTCCCCCTGCTTGTGTTCACTCTCTGGCTGTGTTTCTCTCTGTCAAATAAATAAAATCTTTAAAAAAAAAAAAAGACATGATCTCCCTAAGTTCCTAGAAATAAGTCACTAGTCTTGGGGTCAGGTCAGCCTTGCTTCCTCTCTGGCTCTTCTCCTTGGAGCTGTGTGACAGGTGGCTGACACTTTCGGAGCCTTGAGTTCTCACTGTAAGTCAGGACAAGGACAGTGACCTGCAAGGGTCCTGAGGGGATGGGCTGGGATTCCAGATGTGGAAGCACCTGCCCCTGGTAGGCCCCCCAGGGCCAGCTCCTCCCTCTTTGGGCCTAAGGGGGAAATGTTCTCAATTAGCCAAAGGACTTGGGTGTGGCCAAAGCTCCAAGTCTGTTTTGTGCTCACATTGACCCGTCTCATTCCAGAAGCCGCCATCAGGACTTTCTGGAACACACCCAGCATCTCCCACACCCCTTATTAAAGACATCCTCTGAAATGGGTAGGGTGTCATCACTTCTGCAAACCTGGCCATCTCAGGGAGGGGCAGGTGGACCTTTGTAGCTGCACACCAAATCTGCCCATCCCTGGTCCCACAAGTTATAGCCAGAGTGACACGGATACAAGATATCGTGCTCAGGAAGATGTCCTTGATGTTTACCTTCCATCTACCTCACTGCTCTGTCCCCCCTCACTCTACCCTCCCCACCACAGGACACAGGGAAATGAGGGACCTTTAAGGAGATTTCGGGCATGCTGGATGAAAGCTATGAGTCCCAGAAGTTTACAAAGTAGCCTGGAATACTCCCTCCCTCTCAGCTCTGCACACACATTCAATATCACTCTTGTCCCCCATGATGTCCCACTTTATTAATAATAATCATATCTACCACTTGTGGATGCTTACTGTGTGCCAGGCACCTAGCTAAGTTCTTTCCTTGGACTATTTCTCTTTACAGCATCAAGAGGCAGATACAATTGTCGGTCTCACATTACAGATGAAAAAACGGAGGCTCATAGAAGTTCCTTCACTTACCAAAGTCATGTAGCTGGAAACTGGTAGACTAGGGCTTGAATCTGGGTCTGGGGGCTCTAAAGGACCTAGAGCTTTGCTTATAGCTATTGAGCTTTTCTGTTTGTTTAAGAAGCCCCTGTCTAGATAAGGAGAAGGGGGCAAAGATTCTATCAGCCAGGCAAAGCCTGGCCTTTGTTGTAATCTGAAAGGCAGGTAGTGGGGTCTGCTGGAGGTCACTAAGTCTCTTTCAGGACAGACTGGAAAAGCAGTAGGGACTGGTCTCTTTGGGACTGCACTGCCAGAGACCAAGGTGGAAAAGAGGGGCCTAGGGGATCCCCAGCAGGTACTTCTCTCAGTCACACTCAGCTCTCACCCAGTCCCTTGGCCCAAAGACCTTTGCTGGCTCCCCACTGATGCTAAGATAAAGTGCAAATCCTTGTCTGGCATGCAAGGCTTTTCCCAAGCTCTCCACCCCCAGCCCCTGCCACCCAGCCCCACCGGAAAGCCTCGCTGCTCTTCCAAAGCCCTGTGCCATTGGGCATGCTGATCCAGCTGCCTGAGATATCCTTCCCGCTTTTTTTCTTATTTGGTGAACTCTGGTGCATTCTTCAGTACCCAGTTTAGACATCAGGGAAGCCAATCTCTCCTACTGGGACATCTCTCTCTCTCTCTCTCTCTCTCTCTCTCTCTCTCTCTCTCTCTCTCCCTCCTGCCTCTATCGCTTATCTCTACTTCCATCTACATCTCTCTCTCTCTGTCCCTAGCACAGGGTCTAGTACAGACTAGGCCACAAGAAATGCTTGGAAAAGAACAAATGGCCCAATGGGATGGACCAAGGCCACAGATGTGGTCATGGGAGGTCCAAAAAGGCTGTCCCTGGGAAAGAAGAGAAGCAAAAGGCAGTGGGGGAGGGTAGCATGGCTGGAGGGAGACTCCAGTTCCCTCTGACTAGCTCAATTAAGAGAGAGGCCCCAAGATTCTTCTTTAAGAAATCTTTTTAATGGGCTTCAAGATGACTCATTCTTTGGCAGCTTCATCACCCTCATAACTTCTGAAGGGATCTTGTGCCCCTGTCCAAACTCAGAAACCTTCTCCTAGCTCCACTCCACTTCCTTATTGATTCCAGAAGCCAGGATAGTATAGGTTCTGCTGCGGTAACAACCCCCCCTGATTTTCAGTGGCTCCTTCTGGGTGCGCACTGCAGGGCCGCTGGTAGACCTCTTCTCTACATTGTTCTCCCTCAGGGAACCAAGCTGAGGAAGGCTCTTCTTCTGTGCTTTTATGATTGCTGAGGCAGAGAAAAGCCAACGCCACAGATCGCTCACTAGCTCTTAAACCTTCTGGTTCAGAGGTGACTCATATCATTTCTGCTCATATTTCAATGGCCAAGACAAGTCACATAACCATACCTAATTTTACATTTTGGCAAGGAAGTATAATCCTAGCATGTGCCTTGAAAGCAGAGAGACAGAAATATGTAACAAGCAGCATTGAGTGCCACCACACCTATCAACATTTACTGTGCACCTACTACGTGGCGTGCATGGCAGGAGCCCCAGAACGGGAGGTGGGAAGTGCTCTGCTCCCATGTCACCTCTGAGGTGTCCCCGGGGGCTCCAAGCAGGCTCGGTTACCCCTTCTTCACACTATTATGTTGCCAGAAGTCTGCACACACAGTTCCTTCTGCCCTTTCTGTCTTTAGTACTTGGCAAATTCCCATCCTTCCTTCTTCCTTCTCTTCTTCCCTCCGTTTCCTCCTTTGATTTCATAAATATATACTGAGCACCTCGATGTGCCAGCATGGTGCTTGGTGTTTCAAGATTCAGCCCAAATATATCATGTGTTCTTGGAGATTTTCCCTGATTCTCCCACTTCAGAAACAAATGCTCCCTGCTCTGGGCTCCCAGTACCTTGAATATTCCTTTGCTTATCCCTTTGGTCTGTAAGTATCTATGTCCACATTGTATCCGCCCACTAGGCCATAAGTTTTACAAGGGCTAGGAGTGTCTCTCATACATCTCTATATCCTCATTCCCTGTGCTTGTCTTCAGAAAAGGATTGTTAACTGACTAGCCAACTGACTGAATGAACGAGTAAGTGAGTCACTGTCCAATAATACCTCGCATACAAGGTAGAAAATGACTTCCCACTGCACTTAAAATAAAATCCAGGGATGCCTGGCTGGCTCAGTCAGTAGAGCACACAACTCTTGATCTCGGGTTATGAGCTCGAGACCCACACTGGATGTAGCAATTACTTAAAAATAAAATCTTAAAAAAGATAAAGTAAAACCCAAGCCCCTTTCCACAGCCTACGAGGCCCTGCCTGATCTGGCTGTGGTCCACCATGTCCAGTCCTGTTCATCTTTCAGACAACCGAAGCAGCGAGTTCATTGGGCTTTGGCACCTGTCATGTCCTCCTGGAGCACTGTATTTCCAGGTCATCACTGAGCTAGTTCCCTCTCCTCATTCTAGCCCCAGCTCAAATGCTATCTCCTCCAGGAGGCCTTCCCTGAGAGTCAGAGGGAACTCTCCATTGCTCTCTTTAGAGCACTCTCTGTTTTATTCGGTTCAAAACCCTTTCCATCTGATATTATTTAGTTCATTGATTTGCAGAGGCTCCTGTGGTCTGCTCCCTCCTCCTAAAATACAAAGTTCACAAAGCAGAGACCTTTTATCTGGCCTGTTTCGGGCTCCAGGCTGTGCCTCTCCTCGCTGCCTGAGCTCCCTGAGCTCCGCCCCCCCCGCCTTGGTTTTAAAGCAAGACTGGGTGTTGCTCTAGTTCTTCCTCCAAGGAGAGGGCGCAGGGGAGCCATACCCAGCCTGGCAGCTCAGACACAGAACTTCAAAGGCTGCACCTTTAACTGCTGGCTGCCAGGCAGCTGGAGGCCCAGGGGCTGCATGTTCCCTGGGTCCAGGAGAGGTGGGTGGGGGCAGTGGCTCCCCTGGGGGGTGCCTGGCAGGTTCATATTTGCTTTCTTCTCTCAGCAACAGGTGAGAGCCCCACAAGGGTAGCATGCGGAAGATTCATCCCCGGCTTCCCTACCCCCTGAATGGCACTAAGTGAAATAGACTATACTCCCACAACGGCCCCAAAGTGTCTTCCTTGCAGTGTGGGGAAAGCCTTGCACTGGTTCACTTTTTCCAGAGGAAAACTTTGTAGCCTATAAACGTGCTTTGAAAATGCATATCCTGTGACCTAGCGTATCTCTTTAGGAGTGTGCCCTGCGGAAGCCAACCCAAGTATGCATTGATCCAGGAAGTCATTCCTTCACTTGTTCCTACCAGGCGAACCATTGAGGTCCTACTGTGGGCAAGGCACTGAAATAGGCACTAAGGATATTTTCATGAACACACAGTCAGGATCCCTTAGGATGCCTTCAAAGTCTCAGAGCTTCTTGGGGGAGAGAGACATTGAACAGACATTCACAGAAATCCTTAGTTGAGATGATCCCAAGTACTTGAAGTGAGCAGTGCAAGGCAGGGAAGATCAAGGTGCAAGCAATGATTTTGTAAATGAAGAAAGGGAGCAGTCCAGATCTCTATCCACAGAGCAGTGGGAGGGGAACCGTGGTCCATCCATACTTTGGATTCCTGTGCACCTGTGTCTTCATCCATTAAGGCCACTGTAACAGAAATCACACAGACCGTGTGACTTATCAACAATAGGCATTTCTTTCTCACAGTTCTGGAGGCTGAGAAGTCCAAGATTAGGGTTCTGGCACATTTGGTGCCTGGCAAGAGTCCTCTTTCTGGGGGCGCCTGGGTGGCCCAGCTGGTTAAGCAACTGCCTTCAGCTCAGGTCATGAACCCAGAGTCCCGGGATCGAGCCCCACATTGGGCTCCCTGCTTCGCGGGAAGCCTGCTTCTCTGTCTCTCACTCCCCCTGCTTGTGTTCCCTCTCTTGCTGTGTTTCTCTCTGTCAAAGAAATAAATTAAAAATCTTAAAAAAAAAAAAAAGAGCCCTCTTTCTGGCTCACGGAGGACTGTCCTCTTGCTGTGTTGGCACATGGCAGAAGGGGGTGAGGGAGCTCTCTGGGGTCTTTTTTATAAAGGCACTAATCCCATTTATTTTGGCCCTATCCTCATGACCTAATTACCTCTGAAATGTTGCCCTCACAATGGGGTTAGGTTCACCCTATGAATTTGGGGAGCATGAATATATGGTTTACAACAATCTTTTTTTTTTTTTTTAGATTTTATTTCTTTTTTTTTTTTTTTTT
>PITA01004834.1:0-31886 GCA_004023965.1 Spilogale gracilis | reverse complement strand
AGGAGGCATCCCAATGCGGGGCTCGATCCAGGGACTGTAGGATCATGACCTGAGCTGAAGGCAGAGGCTTAACCACTGAGCCACCCAGGCACTCCGGTTTACAGCAATCTATTAACAAGAATGAGGCATATTAAGTGAGCCGACAGTGAAAGGTGTCCTCAATATGGTGTTAATTTTTTTTTAAAAGGTGTATGGTACACTTAATTTCTGTAATACTAACAATTATTATGTTATTTGTGTGTGTTATTAATATTTGCATGGGAAGAGAGCAGGAGAATATGTTCCATGTTGTTAACAGCTGTTATTTGGGGGAGGGAAATACCTGTGACTTGCACTTTTTAAACATTCCAATAGTGTTTGAATTGTTAAAAATAGACATGTATTACCTTGGTAAAAAGACAAGAAATGAAGATTTGGGGGGAAGGGAATCTGATGCTGATGATCGTTCTTGAGACTTTCCAGCCATCCCGAAGCAAGGCTTATTCAGAGTGGAATCTTTCTTCTGGAAGGCATGCTTTCTCCCACCTGAGCCTAGAATCACAGTAATTAGGGAGTGGAAAGGTCCATAAAGTTCAGTATGGTACAGTGAACAGAATGTGAACTTCACAGTTGGGGAGAAGTGGGTTCTAATCCTGCCTCTGCCGTTCTGTAGCTGGCGATCTGTGTGGGTCATGGGGTCTCCGTTTCCTCTTCTGTGAGAAGAATATAATCATCTCCTCCTCACAGGGTCCTTTGCAGGTTAAGTGAAATGCTACATTAGAATTTTCTTGGAAAGCTACTACTCAGTGGTTCTATATAGCGGGGATGCCTTTGCCAGACCTGGAGGCATCATACGGAATTGTTGGAAGAGGAGAAACAATTTTGCTCTTGGCTCTCCTTGCAAGGAAGTGGAGTTTGCTTACATCACCCACCTAGAAAACCCAGGAACCTGCCTGCGTGTTGATAAGTGATTTCGGTGTGCGTCCCTCCGCGTCTGCTCCGCCACAGAGAAAAGTATCAGTTTGTTGATTGAATAAACAAGTGACCTACTCCAACCTAGAAGTGACTCATGCTGTCACCCAGTATGAAAATCAGCTGAACAATTCACCGAACAAAATCGACATCTCACTCCCCAGATAGTCTCGATTGTGAAACATCGTAGGCGTGATCCCGCCAGGCACATTTCTACATCCAATACTTCGTTGGAGTATGTGGAGGCTGGGGGCTCCTTGCACTCAAATTGGACCTCAGGGGAAAAGTACAATTCAGGTGAGAAACGTGAGTAAGATAATATTGTGAGTTTATTATATACCAGGCACTATTGCAAGCTCTTCACCTGGATTAACTCGTAAGCCCCTACGATACATAATACCACTGCCCAGGTCCTTCTGTGGTCTGAACCCAGATGTTGAGGCGTTCCTACCAAGCTGACTCTCAGCCGGCAGGTGGGTGGGTAAAAGCTGAGCGGAGAGGGCACCTGGGGCCTCAGAGCTTTCCCCAGATGCATGGGTATCAGATGGGTCATGGCCAGACTGCTCCCGGGCTCCACCTGCCCAAGGGGTGGGGCTGCCGGCCCCTCCCCCACTAGCCCACTCTGATCAAGACAAGTCCGGAAGTCTGGTGGGCTGTGGGCTGAGCCCTGCAGACCAATGGGCTTGTCTCTGGCACACCAAGCCTGATGTGGAGGCAGAAGCTGATGGAAGGGGGCCCAAAGTCCCCACTGGAGGGGCAGGGGGGCCAGAGAGAGGCAGAAGCTACTCCCTCTCTGCTTACCCTGCTTCCCACCTCCCCCCTTCCCATTCTTCCTCTGAAGGGAAGGAAGCCTTCTTGCTCTGAAGCCGTGGGATCTTCTGAAAACACAGACTTGACTAAACTCTTTGTTAATGGTCTTCAGAATGAAGTACTGGCTGTGTAGCCTGGCATTCTGGGTCCTCTGACTGGCCCTTGCCTTCCTCTCCAGACTCATTTCCTCCTACCATATCTTCCACTCCCACCCCAAACACACACACACACACACACACACACACACACACACACACACACACATCCCACTACCATTCTGAACGGTTTCCTGGAAGCTCTCTTAAGCTTCTATGACTTTCCATCTGTTGTTTCTTTTGCCTAGAATGTTCTGTCTCTCTTCCTCAACCAGCTAGCTGCTGCTTCTCCTTCACGTTGACCTTCACAACCTAGTTCTGGCAACATCTCCTCCAACAAGGCTCACTGACCCCGAAACTGGGTTAGGTGCCCTCCTTGGTGTCTAGTGCCTTCTGCTCCCTCCATCGCATGTGTATCAGGCTGGAATCGAACTCTTTTTCTGTGTGTCTTTTTCTCTGTGTTTCAGCTCTGCCTCCCCTGAGCCCCACCAGACCCTGTGGGGGGCAAGGTAGGGTTTGGTTAGTGGTTGCTAAGTGAATGAATGGATAAATAAACAGGGGACCCACAAAGGCTCTCCCATACTCTTCTCCCTTCTGTCTCTTTTTCTCCAAGACTGTGCGACTGGCAGCAAGAGGGTTAAAGCATGGAGATGCTCCAACGTGTTAGCAGCGTGAGGACCAGGTGAAAACAAATGGTTACCAGGCTGCCACGCCACATCCGCCAGGCTCTGCTTGTTCCTGGCATCACATATGGTCTGCATGCCTGTGAGTCTGCCTGGGAGAGGGGCTGAGCCCGGAGGGCTCTGGGGCCAGCCAGGCTCAAAGCATGCGCATGAGTATATGGGGGGGGGGGCGGAGAACAGAAGGGAAGTAGGACAGACAAATGAGAAGGGAAAGAAGGGAGGAGAGAGAAAGACAGTGATGGGGAATGAAAGAAGAAAGAGAAGGTGGAATGGAGAGAAGGGGAGGGGAGGGAAGTAGGCAATGTTTACCCCAAGAAGAAATAGAAATGAGGTTGTGACTTCTTAGGAGCTAGAAAGCAAGGAGCCCAAGAATTCCATTGGACCATAGGACTTTCGGGTAACACAGAATCCAGGACAAGGTAAGCAGGAGAGAGGAAATGAACTGTGGAGGTTTAATCAGGAAAAGCCCCCTGGGGTACCCTGATTGCACTCTGATGTGACAGTAGCCAGAACTCCTCTTAGATCCTTCTCTGCTACAGTCCTCAGCAGGTCCTCGCGCTTTGGAATGCCTTGACATTTTCTAAGCTCCCTTCTGGTGGCTGGCACGGCTAGGTTGGCTGTGTCACCTGCCTGGGACACTCTGAGCTTGGGCTAGAAACTTGTGGACCCTGGAATCCATTTCTCCCCCTTGATCAGAGGCCTGAAGACATTCCAGACCTGTGTCTATGTGAGCTGGACAGACTCCAGAAGGTGGCCTAGCAAGGGAACGATTCCTGGTGGCAAATGTGGAATTTTGTAGAATCTTGCGAGATTAGGCCACCAAAATGATGTTCACTGGCTGATTCTGAGTGACTCCAACTGTTTATATAGCACTTGCAAAAAATAGATGCCCAGTGAGGACATCGTACACACCGTAGGGGAACCCATGGGGTTGGAGTGGGAAAGGAGCATCTCTCTGAGGAAGAGCAGACTTGGTTTCCCCGCTGAGAAATTCCTAGCTTAAAATGGGCTACAGGCACAGCGGGTAGAGCTGTAAGGGTTGCTAGCCCAGCCAGCATCCCCCTCCCCACTTTGTCCTCCAACCTGGGTCCTAGGGTTCTTTGCCAACCCAGAGAGGAAGCCATCCTCTCCGTCCTCCTCCATGAGCCAGGATGGGAAGGAGGGAGGTGATGGAGCGGGGGGGGGGGGGGGGGGGGGGGGGGGGGGGGGGCTGGGCACAAAGGGTCAGGAAATTCACAGAGGAAAGGAGCTTTTATTCAGTTCTAAATGTGAAAGATAAAACATTGGAGCTTCTACAAGAAAACAAAGAAGGCTATCTCCATGACCTTGGGTTAGCAAAGATTTTTTGAACAGGACACAAAACTTTCACCATAAAGAAAAATACTGATAAATTGAACTTCACTAAAATGAAGAACTTCTGTTCTTCAAAACACATCATGAAGAAAGTAAAAAGTAAGCCACAAACTGAGAGTATTTGCAGTGCATTTATCTAACGAAGAACTTCTATCTAGCATATATAAAGAGTGCTACAAATCAATATGAAGAAGACAAATAACTCAGTAGAAAGCTGGACCAAAACCTTAACAGGACACTTAACTAAAAGCAGAAATCCAAATGGCCAATAAACATATGACAAGATACCCGCATCATTAGAAACCATGGAGGTGGAGGTACACATGACTGGCTTATCTGGTGAAGCTTGCAACTCTTAATCTTGGGGTTGTGAGTTTGAGCCCCACACTGCACACAGAGGTTAGTTAAAAAATTTTTAAATGAAAAAAGAGGGGCGCCTGGGTGGCTCAGTCATTGAGCGTCTGCCTTTGGCTCAGGTCATGATCCCAGAGTTCCAGGATTGAGCCCCAGGCTCTCCCTCCGCTCAAAGAGAAGCCTGCTTCTCTCTCTCTCTCTCTCTCTCTCTCTCTCTCTCTCTCTCTCGATCTCAATCTCTCTTCCCCTGCTTGTGTTCCCTCTCTGTCTGTATTTTTTTCTGTCAAATAAATAAATAAAATCTTTAAAAATTTTAAAAAATTTAAAAAGAAAAGAAGTCACGGAGGTGGAAATCACCATCATAGAGATACCATCCCACACCCATCTGAATGGCTAAGATTTAAAAATATGACTCTGTAGGGGCACTGGGTGGCTCAGTCAGTTAAGCATCTGACTCTTGATTTGGGCCTGGGGTCATGATCTCAGGGTCCTGGGATCGAGCCCCATGTCGGACTCCTTGCTCAGTGTGGAGTCTTCTTGAGATTCTCTTCCTCTACCCCTCCTTCCCCACAATAGGTGCATTCTCTCTCTCTCAGTCTCTCTAAAATAAATAAATAAATCTTTATTTTTTTTCTAAGATTTCATTTATTTCAAAGCATGAGTGGGGAGGACGGAGGGGCAGAGGAGAGGGAGAAGAAGACACCCCACTGAGCAGGGAACCCTATTCAGGACTCAGTCCCAGGACCCTGGGGTCATGACCTGAGCTGAAGGCAGACGCTTAACTGACTGAGCCACCTAAGCACTCCAATAAACACATCTTTTAAAAAAAATCTGACACTGTCAAGTCTTGGTGAGCATGTGGAGCAAAGAACTCTTATATTCCCTGGTGGGAACATAAACTAGCACATTTTAGAAAAAACTATTTGGCATGACCTTCCAAAGCTGATCCCATGTACACTCAGTGTAGCCATTATTAAATATTTAGTAATAGAAATGTGGGCACATATGCACCAAGATATATGTACAAAATTGTTCATAGATTTAGAGACATGGAGTAGAATAATGGTTACTGGGGCTGGGGAGTGAGAGTGGGGAGTTATTTTTTCATGAACTCAGCGTTTTGGTTTAGGAAGAAAAAAAAATTCTGGAAAGGAATAGTATGATGCTGGTGCAATTATGTGAATGTGCTTGATGACCCAAACTGTGCAATTAAAAGTGGCAAAAATGGTAAGTATGCCATTATGCCTCCATAAAGCAAAAGTCATAGCAACTTTTTTCATGTTCACTCAACTAGAAATGACCCAACTATCCTTCAAGAATAGAAAGTGATAACTCTATATAAGGAACTACTATAGAGCAACAAGAAAGAATACATCATTGCTACAAGCAACTACATGAATAAATCTTACAAACAGAATGTTCTATGAAGGAAGCCAGACTCCATCTGTGTCAAGTTCAAAAATTAACAAAATGAATCTGTAGTGTTTGAGGTCAGAAAAATGGTTGTCTTGAGGGAGCAGGTAGGGAGTCAGCCAAGGCTGGCTCAGATCAGGAGAACTGCCCAGCTGACCCATAGACTCGTGAGTTTAAAAAAATCGTTTTAAGTCACTAAGGTTTTGGATAGTTTGTTAGGCAAAATAGCTAATGGGTACATCTCTGAGGCCCTCTGGGATCCCCAGTGGGATTGGCTCTGCGTACTTTAGTTCTCAGTGTGATGTTTCTCTTACCTTAATCTCATGTTACAGTGGCACAGAGATGCTTCCTGTCTCTCCTCTTAGACCACAAACCCCTTGAATGCAGGGACTCTGGCTGGATTTCTTTGTCTGACTCCAGGACCCTGAGCAGTCGGGTGTGCAGATGTGGTTGGTGCATGAATTTCTCATTCATATGTGACACAGAGAGCCAAGGAAGCCCTAGCAAGCTCACAGCATGTCCCCATCCTGTGCATAGGAATTTCCTCCCTCCATTCCTCCCATCCTCCCTTCCTTCCTTCCTTCCTTCCTTCCTTCCTTCCTTCCTTCCTTCCTTCCTTCTTTCACAGGCAAAGATGGATCAGCTCCAGTCCCCATAGCTGAGGGACTCCCAGCCAAGTTGCAGAGAGAAACTCACAAAGAATGAATTGCCACAAACGTAGATAAGTATCCTAATGGGGGAGGCTGTAGGCAGAGTGCTTATGGATTTCAGCAAGCCGCTTGGAGGAGTGTCTTGTGTACCTGGACTTCCCTAAAACACGTCTGACCTGGGCCTCCTCTGCCAGACCCTACAACTCCACGTAGCCCGTAGGATAGATTGGGAACTGCAATTCTAGATGGGTCTGAGTGTGGTCTGTGGCATCAGAAAGGCTGTAAGTTCAAGTCCCAGATGTTCCACTTACTAAGGTGAGTTACTGAGCCCCTTCATACTTCATGGGACGTAAGGATGAGATCGCTTATGTCAGTTGCTTTGCATAATTCCTAACAAATAGCAAGTGCTCGCACCTGTCCTAAAGATTGTTATTTTTACGTCAGTGGAACAAGAGACGGGACCATCGTCATCATCATATTCATCATTATCCAGACCCACGATTCACAAATCCTAAGTGCTCCTGAGAAACAACACCAACACGCCCACATTTTCTTTCAGAAGTTTAGTGGCAAAACCTTCCCTGACCTGACATGTAGCTATTTATAGTTCTTCACTTAGTGAATATCCATGTAGTTACTGCAGAAACATTAAAGAGTTTGGTTATGTTTCATATTCTGCTCAAGCTCTTCTATAAATTAAATTAAGGTATACGAGCTTTAGACATTTTACAAAATCTGAAAACTTTTGAATTTCAAGTCACATCTAGCCTGAATGCTTACTGTTCTAAGCATTTTAAAAGAAGTAAGTGATTGAGTTGATGTGTCAATTCTTGATTGGGTAGAAGAGAAGGGGAAAGGTCTGGGAAGTCTTGGGGGGAGGCAGGGAAGGTCTGCATTCCAGGGGGCGGTGGCAGCCTAGGTGAGATCCTGGAGGAAGGGGAGTGAAGATGTACTGTGGAACTGCAGTGCGTCGGGACAGCAAAGAAGGAGAGGGTGGGGAGAGCACCGGGCTAGGGGACTGGCAGGTGTGGTAGAGCCCCGATCACCAAGGCCTCACACGCACTGCTGAGGAGTTCCCAATCTATCCTACGGGCTACGTGGAGTTGTAGGGTCTAGCAGAGGAGGCCCAGGTCAGACGTGTTTTAGGGAAGTCCAGGTACACAAGACACTCCTCCAAGCGTCTTGCTGAAATCCATAAGCACTCTGCCTACAGCCTCCCCCAATCCACCCGACCACACATGGAAATGAGGCTGCTTTGGCATGGTTTGCCTGGCACAACTCAACTTCTAGAAAACATATCTGTAAGAATTGATCATGTCGTGGCAGGAAACCAACAAGGAAGCAGGCAAGTGTGGCTTTGAGAAGTCGATAAGCAAGGTTCTGTGGGCACCCTCCAGCCACGATTTCCCCCCGCGCCCCCCGGGCTTCGGTGGTCTTGGGGCTGACCTGGCCTGAGGGATGGGCCCAGCCGCCAAAGGGCTCCCACCTCAGCCGCTACTGGCCTCTGCTCAGTGATGGCTGTCACACATGCTCGACAGCACCCACTTGCAGCCCAAACAGATACTGTTCACTTCTCGAGCTGGTTTTAAATTTTGCTCTTTTTGTTCCTGTTTTTCATTTAGATTTTTGGCTGGTTCAAGTTCGACAGGCAATTGCAACACTGAGATGGAGAGGAGAGAATATAGCCTGTTAAGGAGCACAGTGTGTGTGTCTTGTGATGTTACTGGTTTTCGAGGGACCCTGAAAAGGTACATATGTGAACTGAGTCTATTCGGCCGTTGGGCCTTGATTTATGGCCCATCATTCATAACCCTGCCCCTTTCCCCGAGGCACACACATTTGTGTATCTAGCATGTGTTCTCTCAGGCCATCTTCTGTGTCTTTATTCACACACATGTAAAGATATAGCATTGCTTTGAGTGTGTTTCTAAAATTCTATGGAAGTGATATCATTGTAGATCGAATCCTGCTTCTTGGTTTTTTTTCTTTTGACATTACCTGTAAGGAGATGGAAGTCATTCCCTTTGGTGTAATATTTCATCTCATGCATTTCCCATATTTTACGTATCCATTTTCTTTACCAATAGACATATAGGTTGCTTCCAATTCTTTGCCATTTTAAACAATACTGTGATGAGTGTCTCTGTATGTGGCTAGAACAGAAGCGAGTAAATCAATCAATCCTGGACTGAGCTCAACTTCTATGACCCACTCAGTGTATGAACTTAAGCCTTAATTTTATCATCTATTAAGAAGGGGGTTAGGGGCTGGGCGCCTGCGTGGTTAGAGCCTCTGCCTTCGGCTCAGGTCATGATCTCAGGGTCCTGGGATGGAGGCCCATGTCGAGCTCTCTGCTCAGCAGGGAGCCTGCTTCCTCCTCTCTCTCTGCCTGCCTCTCTGCCTATTTCTGATCTCTCTCTCTGTCAAATAAATAAATAAAATATTAAAAAAAAAAAAGAAGGGGGTTAGGGGAAATAATAGCAACCCTTCCCTGTAGGGCTGTTGTACCCCCAAACGCCCCATGGGGGCAGGCCTCCCTACTCCATCCCCAGGCCTCCTAGAGCCTGGCACAAAGTAGGTACTCAGTAAATGTGTATTGACTGAAATGACCCTTGTAAGGATCACCTGAGATACTGCCTATGAAAGGCTCTTGGAAATGCTGAATACACATATACAAATAGAAGTTACTATTACTCACGGTTATTTAAATGAAATTAACCGGCAGGGTATAATCCCAATACAATGAAACATATTTAAAAGACAACAACACTAGGGTTTACATCCTGCATGTGTCCCTCTTCTTCCTACCCACCTTTCTTCACACCAGGAAACATTTTCTGAGGATTAATCGAGTGGGCCTGGTTTGGGATTGGGAAATCCTAGGCTGGCCCATCAGACCGTCCAAAGGCTTCCCCTGGGCCACCTTGGCATATAAAACCCGGGTAATGCCATGCACCCACCTCACTAAGGTGTTGTGAAGATTAATTATGGCTTGTAAAGGGCTTTGAAGATGAAACGAGCTTGTTACGGAAATAAATGGCTTGAGACGCAAAGCTTTCTTCAAGTCTTCCTTCGTGCCCTCTCTCTTGCCTTTAAAGAACCTCGGATGAGTTCAGAGGTGAGGGTGACCTCCCCACGACTCCTGTGGGGAAGCCAGAGTTGAATGCAGACTTCCCTGAACAACATAGAGATGGAACCCTTCCCTGCTACTTTCCAATTTAAACCCCTGCTCCATTTCATAACTAGCCAAGCTAAGCTGGTTCAAAATACATTAAACAGATTCAGCAGTGGGGTGGTGAAATGTATTTCCAATACTGAACTTTCTGCTGCCAAATTCAATTATTCAAATAGGTAATTTAAAAAAGGGTTTCTTCCCCCTCCCCCCATCGCCCCACCCCTGTGTCGTCCCAGATTTAGAGGTATTAGAAGTGGAGGAAATGTGAGCCAAATGTCTTCCAGCGGCAAAGTAGGGAAAGCATGTGTGTTAGCATTTGCCAGACCCAAGTTCAGATCCTGACCCAGCTCCTCACCTGCGATGAGCGATTGATGTAACTTCTTTGAACTTCAGTTTCCTAATGTGTCAGATGGGGATGATAATAATCGATATTATAGTCAGCGTTAATTGAGTAGATGCAAGAAATGTATATAAAGGGCACTCGCTAGATGTTAGCCAATCATAATAACACAAGCCAAACCTGGTGGGAAAGGTGATACCATTCCCATTTCACAAATAAGGAACCTGAGCTCCGAGGGGCGATGTGTCTTGTCATCATCTTGCAGCGGGAAAGTGGGGTGCCAGGAATCAAACCTTGATCTTCCTGACTCCAAGGCCTTGGGGTCACCCACACGCGACCTCAACTCTGCATGGAAGCTTGTTTTCTAGAGCTGAAATCTGCAGTAACCGCCAGTGCAAGCAGAGAGAGAAAGAGGGAGCCCAACAGAGTGTTGGAGCCTGGAGGGTGGCTGTTCCCGTGCCACTGAGTTGTTTAATCCCACGTTTCTGTATTACATTGGCATTCCATATGTTCACTTCTCATTTCTCACTTCTCATGTTAACCCTTGCTTACCCAAGAAGGGAGTGCTGGCTAGAAGCATGTTTTCTTCTGTACCATGGTGGGACCAAGAGTGTCCTGTGGCTTTGAGGGCTTCTGACCCCAGAGGGACACTTCTGCAGTGAAGAATCTAGAAGCTGCTCAGCCTTTTCCTGTGTCTTGAACCACGGGCTTCATTTGAGCTCCTGTGGAAATCAGCTTGGCCAGATCCCTCACGGAAGCCAGGACCTTTGCTCACATTCATTCGTGTGCATGCCATGTTCTTCATTCTTTTCCCCAACAGACATTAATAGAACTCCTACTGTTTCCGAACACTGCTTAATCACCATAGTCCTATTTGATATTTCCCACCTGTCAGGCGCTGCACTTTCTAGGCATCACCTCGTGTAACCCTTACAAAAGCGCTTTGAGGTAAATATTAATATCGTCACCATTTTGCTGTTGAAGACAAAAGACTCAGGGCACAAATGAGTGCCAGAATAAGGGACAGAACCCAGGTTCTTCTGACTCTACCCTCTGTGCCCTTTATCATGATAAGATACTTCCTCCTTGAGGGCATGTGTTGTATCTCATTCATTTCTTCTCTCCAGCCCCTGAGCACCATATACAGTAGGTGCTCAATAAATGTTTGCTGTTGAGTAAATAAGTCAAGCATTGGGTAATCACTAGCATGTGTGCAGTGCTCCGCAGAGTTTGCAGAATGCTTTTCACAGATTCCTGTCTTTTGCATTAGACAGAGGAGGTAGGTTTCATGATCCCACTTCAGAGATGAAATTCTCGAGGTAAATAACTGAATTGGGGCTGTGGAAAGAATAAGAGGCTGAAGATTGGCTGAGACTCTAAAATAAACTCACAGTGAAGACACAACATCCAATGACACTGCAGAGAAGTAACAGTCTGGTTGAAAAATATGGATGTTATGAAGCCCTAGAGCTTAAGCCTGAATCATATGCCCAGCACATGTTTTCTGAAAATATTCAC
Organism: Spilogale gracilis; assembly: GCA_004023965.1. NCBI lineage: Eukaryota > Metazoa > Chordata > Mammalia > Carnivora > Mephitidae > Spilogale > Spilogale gracilis. The sequence goes on along the minus strand of PITA01004834.1, from coordinate 20,544 downwards.
ATCACTTACGTGGTTGGTGTGAGGTTTCAGATATTAAAATTATGAAAGAGCAAAGCAAGATGTGAAAGGCCAAGATGGAAAGAGAACAAAGTAAAGTTCAGCCTTGTCCCACCTTCCAGAAACTTCTCAAGGATCCAAGTTGCTGACCCAAATTCACCTTGAATGTTATAGCTTGTGGATAGGAATCATGCTATAAATAGACAGATTTGAAGATTTGAAGCCAGGTTCTAGTCAAGGCTCAGTTACTTTCCAGCAGTGTGACCTTGGACAAGTGTCTTTGACCTTCATGTCTGAGTCTGTACAATGGAGATAAATCCCAGCTTGTTAGGATAATGACATGTTTTGTAAGTTACTATGAATACTATTTTTTTACTTCCTTTTTAGAACCGTAGGAAGTAAAAATCATAATAATAATTTAATATAGTAGCTTTACAGGTCAGAATAACCTAGATTTTGCTACAACAATAAGCAATCCTAAAACTCAGTGGCTTTAACATAATGAATGTTATTTCTCATTCATGTTTCATGTTCATCATGGGTCAACATGGGGACACTGTTTGCTGTGACCACAAAGGGACTCAGGATAAGGCAGCAGCTGCATCTTGTTTATGATTATTGTGTCCAAGGGGAAAAAAGATATTTGGGGGGTCTCTTAGGGTTAATTAACTATTCTGACCTAGAAGTGACACATGTCACTTTTTATTCACAATTCATTGGCTAGAACATGTCGCATGGCCCACCTAATCACGAGGGGGCCAAGGTGAGCCTATTGTGTGCCTGTAAGGGGAGAGAATCAGAAATATTTGTCAAATGGTGTCTACCATTCACTGAGCACGTACCATGTGCCTGGCACTGTGCCAAGGGTTTTTTGGATATATTCCCCTAATGCCCTCAAAATCCTCAGAAGCAGGGACTGTTATCTTCAGTTAATGCTTGAGCAACCTGACAGTCAGAGATGTGAAAGTAGCTTGTTCCATCTACACAATGAGTAAGGAGCCAGGTCAGAGAAGACAGCTAGGTAAGGGCCCCTGTTTCCTCCTGTGATGTGCTCCTACATCGAGGCAGTTGTCCAAGCCAGGTGGTCAAGGATTTTCTTGTTCTGAGAGGTGATATTAACAGAGTTCCTCCTACGTATTAGTCCCTGTAAGACTCTCTCAGTTACACCTGAGAGTTTCATTTCCATGTTAATGATAAAGGATCTGAGACTCAGAGAGAACTAAACAACTTGCCTAAGGGAGGTAACTCTTGAACTTAATTCTTTCTGGATCTAAAACCTGTGCTCGTTTTACACCCCCTCTTCCCCACTCATTTGTGTTTATCATCAGTTATGGCTATAACGCTACCTCGGCGGGGTGGGAGGCAGAGAAGGTAGGAGCACGGCTGCGCTAAGATTGGGGCTCTGCCATGTCCTGGCTGTGTGACCTTGGGTAAGGATTTCACTTCTCTGGCTTTCCTAGTCCACAACGTGGGCTGATCATTGTACATCACAGGGTTGCCGAGAGGAACAAATGAGATGGTTATTGTGGGGATGGTAACAACTCATATTTTTCAAGAACTTACTGGGTTCAGATGCTGCGCTCAAGGCTTTATCTGCATTGCTTTTTAACTTTTTATTTGCTTTTAAACAATTTTAGATCGCCAGAAGAGTTGCGAGGATAGTACCAAGTATTCCCACATCACCTTCACTCAGCTTTCTCCTGATGTTCGTGTCTTACCTAACCAAAGCACAGTTGTCAAAATAAGTTATTATTGGCATGACACCATTCAGACTTCACCAGTTTTCCTGCTGATGTCCTTTTGCTGTCCCACAGTTTGATCCAGGACACGACATCGCACTCAGTCATGTCCCTTTAGTCTCTGGGAATTTTTACATGTGTTCTTTTATTCTCATTTTCCATTGAGGAAATGGAGGGTCCAGTGATGAAGTCACTGGCCAAGGTCACAGACGGTAGGGGGTGGAATTAGAATTCTATCCCGGGGTTCGTCCCACTCAAAGCCCAAGTCTTTACCATTTATAAAGAAATTATTGGAAAGAAATCCAATGTTCTGAATCAGATCAGCACACGAAGAATAAGAAGCTTGGAGGGATGGGCGCCTGGGTGGCTCAGTTGGTTAAGCAACTGCCTTCGGCTCAGGTCATGATCCCGGAGACCCAGGATTGAGCCCCACATCGGGCTCCCTGCTCGGCGGGAAGCCTGCTTCTGCCTCTCTCACTCCCCCTGCTTGTGTTCCCTCTCTGGCTGTGTTTCTCTCTGTCAAATAAATAAAATCTTAAATTAAAAAAAAAAAAAAGAAGAAGCTTGGAGGAAGAAAAAAAGACTAGAGCACAGAGAACTGGCTTTATAGCTTCAGAATACTAACTCAGCATGATCTACTCAAAACACAGCCAAAGACCAGATAATCTGTTCAGTGAGGAAGAGACTCAGGCTGGTGAGTGTGCAACTTGGGAGGCATGCAAAGGCATCAAGCTAAGCTCCGGCTTAGCCACTAGCAGAGGGGGCACCCCAAAGAGCCAGACTGCTCACTTCCCGGCAGCAAAGCCTGTTGCAGAGCACCCTGGCGGAGGCAGGATGTCAGCAGGACCACAGGATTCATTTAACAGGTGTTCCCAGTGACTCCTGCTGCCCAGAGCACAGGACAGAGTGACTGTAATCAAGCCACCTGCAGCAAATTTGGCCTGATTAATACCTACTATAAATCATCTCTGCTTGTCTGGCATTCTATATGTCTAAACTCCAGAGAGGGAAAAACGAGAAGAGGGTCCTGGCACTCTGTTTCTTCAAGAAAAGAGAAGGGACCCAATGGATCAGCCAGTCAGTGCACGGAAAACCAAGGGAGTGCATGGAAAACTCAATCCTTCCTGGACCCCTAAACCCTCAACGTCGAGCTGTTCTAGCACAGAGCTGGGCAAAGAATCGGTACCAGGGACTCCCTTCTGAGTGTGTGAGCAAGTGAATTAATACATTTGCATGTACTCCAGTACCTGGCACAAAGCATGGCACCTACTAGGAACTCAAGAAAAGATGACATAAATTAATCAAACTACATCTGTGCCAGCACGCAGGGCTCTGGCTGGCACTTAGGAGGTGTTTAAATATTTGTTGACCCAGTTGGTGGGCAGTGGCTGAGGTCTCCAGGGAGAGACTTTTCTAGCCTGTGGATTGTAATCCATTAGCACAGAGACACTGTATTGCCAGAGGGGCTGTGACTCTGGGACTTGGCTTCTTAGGTCTGAGTCCTAGGTCCGCTACCTACTAGATTGTCTGACCTTGGACAGGTCACTTAACCTATTCTGTAATGGGAGTTGAAGATACGGTGATATTACCTACTTCAGAGAGCTGATGTGACAATTGAGTCAAAACACACATATTCTGGGGCACCTGGGTGGCTCAGTTGGTTGGGCGGCTGCCTTTGGCTCAGGTCATGATCCCAGAGACCCGGGATCGAGCCCCGCATCGGGCTCCCTGCTCGGCGGGAAGCCTGCTCCTCCCTCTCTCACTCCCCCTGCTTGTGTTCCCTCTCTGGCTGTGTTTCTCTCTGTCAAATAAATAAATGAAATATTTTTTTTAAAAACCACACACACATAACATAAACATGAATATACAGATGTGTGTGTTTTAATCCGTTCATGTATAATTTAGCTCAATTTTAGAAACTGACCCACAGTAAGCACCTCCCAGGGTTAGTTATTACAAGAAAACTTCCCAGCTTCCTCTCTCCTGCAACCCCAATTCCGATGTAAACACCTCTCTGACTTACATGTAATCTCTTACTGAATCTATTTCAGTTATCTAATATTGTGCAATCAATATTTTTTTAATGCCAAATGAATCAGAAGTTAGTGTGCATCATACAGAACAGGAAGAAGCCCTGTTTCGTGTTTCTATTGTAATACACGTGTGTGTGTGCTCGGGGGCGCAATGTTAAAGAAATTTCTCCCAGTGGGTCACAGTAAAAAGCCTGTGCTTCCAGAGGGAAATACTGGATGGCTTTCCTCAGGAGAGGACAGGGCCGGCTAGTCCCCAAATGAGCTTTGTTGTCTACCTCTTCCTCATAGCCCCCCATGTGCTCGCACACCCCACCCTGTGCTCGCATAGACCCGACTAGCTCTCTGGTTTCCACAGAGAACTCATTGAGCACCGCATGGGGCCTTTGATACAGCGGAGCTCACAGAATCGGCCCCATTAGGCCATGAAAGTGGCTCTCGAAGTTTGGTCCCCTAACGGTGTCAGAACTCCCTGTGAGCTTTAGAAGTGCAGCTTCAGGGCCCCTGGATGGCTCAGTAGGTTGAGCTGTTCGACTCTTGGTTTCAGCTCAGGTCATGATCTCAGGGTCCTGGGATTGAGCCACATTTCTGGCTCTGCATGCAGCAGAGAGTCTGCTCGGGATTCTCGTCCTCTCCCTCTGCCCCTCCCCACACTCTCACTGTTGCGTGCTTTCTCTCTCTCTCTCTCTGCCTCTCAAATAAATCAATCTAAAAAAAAAAGAAAAGAGGGGCTCCTGGGTGTCTCAGAGGGTTAAGCCTCTGCCTTCAGCTCAGGTCATGATCTCAGGGTCCTGGGATCACATCCCACATCAGGCTCTCTGCTCAGTAGGGAGTCTTCTTCCCCCACTCTCTCTCTGCCTACCTGTGACATCTCTCTCTCTCTCTCTCTCTCTGTCAAATAAATAAATAAAATCTTTAAAAAAAAAAAGAAAAGAAAAGAAAGGAAAAATGAAAGTCTCAACCTCAATCTCAAGCCTCCACCCAGACCTACTGAATCAGAAACTCCTGGGGCTCAGCAACCTGTGCTTTCTCTCCAAGTGATTCCAATGTAATCTAAGGCTGGCAAGCCACTTCCCTTTGAGGAAACTGTTTTCTTTGGGGGAAACTGAGGCTCAGAAAGAGGAAGTGACATCCTCAAGACCCCGTAGGGAGGAAACAACAGAGTCAGGATTCTAAGTGCTTAAGTGTCTGTCCCTCCACTGGAGAATGGGTCCTTCCTGGCAGAGACCAATGCTGATATGTTTCTATTTTCCACTCTTTGTATATGAATGAGACTGATAGACCAGTGCTCCGTGGCCTCTGATGGCTGGGGGAAAATCACACACACATCCTTTAAAAGCCAACCCAGGTGAATGCTCTCATTGCTTTCAAATGGGCATAGCCACCCCAGATTGGAAGAGAAGATACACACGTGATGAGGAGCTCTTGATTAGCCAAGTTCCCGAGAGCCCCCATGCAAAATCAAGGCCCAGAGCCGAGTCATGTTCAAAGTTGACTCCACTCTTGAAAGGGTATCAGTTCCAAGTGAAAGTGTATGATGGGGGGAGGTGGTGGGAGCCAGAAAATAGTTAACAGTTTTGATAAAATTTAAAAAAAAATCCTCTACTGGTTGTGAGACTTTCCAATAATGAGAAGTCAACACAATTAGACAAGGCACTAAATTTTTATGCAGAATGCCAGCTGTCACTCTTCTTGACTAGCTCTGATCAAAGAAACGCATTTTATCTCCTAAGTTATTAGACATGATGGGGCCATTAAGTGGAGATACTGTCATAAGAAATGTAAGAACATAAGAAATATGTTGCTTGCTTTGAAAATAAACATCTCACCTTTGCTTCTTTTTCCCTGTGAAAAGCTGAGAGCCATCAAACTATTAACTTGGGCCTTTCCAGCAGGCTTGCATCCTGCCATCTTCCAGCAGTCAGAGCTGGGGTTTCAGTCCTTCCTCTCCTTCCCTCATGTCTGCGGGTCAGAACTATGGCTTGGAGAAAGCCACAGAAGTGTTGGCTAGAACTTGCCAAGCTTATCCTTGTTCTGGCACATTTGTCCCTGCTCTTCCCCCTGCCTGGAAATTTCTTCCCCCCAGATATCCACATTCTCCACTCCTACTCATTTAAAACTTTGTTAAATGTTACCTCGTCAGAAAGCCCAAGCACGTGACTTAATGTACCCCCACTTCCTATCCAGGTTTTTCTGCCTCTTATCCTGCTTTACCTTTATCATACATTGCAATCAGTTTGTTTCTGTTTTGTTTTGTTTGTTTACTCGTTTGCTGACAGCCTGCCCCAGGCGCCAAGGAGGCAGAGATTTGTCTCATTCTTAGAACAAATGCCTAAATCCATCACAGAAGGATTTTATTTTTTGAGGTGAAATTCACATAACACAAAATTAACCGTTTTAAGATGTACCGTCCAGTGACATTCGGTACATTCTCAGTGTTATGCAATCTTCACTTTTATCTAGTTCCAAGACACTTATCATCCCCAAAGCATACCCCAGATCCACTAAGTAGTTGTTCCCCACTCCCTCCTCCTTCAGCCCCTGGCAACCACCAGTCTGCTTTCTGTCCCCACGGATTTGTCTATTCTGGACATTTCACAGGAAATGTAGCCTTTGGTGACTGGTTTCTTTCACTTAGTACAATGTTTTCAAGGTTCTTCATGTTGTAGCATGTGTTAGTACTTCATTCCTTTTCATGGCTCAGTAATATTCCGTTGTACGGATATACCACAATACATTTATCCATTTGCCAGGTGATGGGTTATTTGTGCTGCTTCTATCTTTTGGTTTTTATGAGTAATGCTGTAAGAACACGCACAAGTATTTGCTCAAATGCCTGTTTTCAATTATTTTGGTGATGTACCTGGGAGTAGCATTGCTAGGCCGAATCGTGACTCAATATCTACGCGACTCCATATCTTTTCCGAAATATTTGTGGGATGAGTAAACGAACGAGTGAATGAAAGAAAGAGTGAATGAATAAAAAAGTCCAAGTTTTTGCAATTCTTAGGCTCCCTCTAATCTGTCATGTTACCTTTCCGAGGAAAGAAGCCAGTGACCTTGGCTACCCCCAGGGTCTAACTGACCTTACGACAGTGTCATACACAGACTGGCATATTGTAGATGCTCAACAAAAAACTGAGCCACAAAATAAGAAATGCTGCAGTGACCATTTTTTGTGCATTTATTTTGCCTACAGCACTGATGGTTCATGTCAGATTCTGAGAGGGGAAATTACATATCAATCACGTTTTGGACACATACACAAAACTGCTTTCTGAAAAGGCTGAACACTTATTCCAGTCTTAAGAATGTTGAGGCTCATTTGGATTACTCTCCCTGATGGCTGATTACCTCCCGTTGGAGGAGATTTTTCTGGAACTGTCTCTACTATCCTCTTCAGCTAGGTAAACAGTAGCTGGGTTGATTGTTATTGTTGCTTTGCTTTTCCATACAGTTTCCCCGCCTGTATGATGCACTCTAGCAATTGTTTGCTTCTTGGAGTTGATGGTCTTCTTTCTCTTGAACACTGGCCTCCCTTGAGCCCAGGATACACCCAGCCAGTTGGAATTTCTGTACTTAGAGACCTCAGGAATGCAGCCTGCTGGAAATGAGGCTAAATTAGTTCTTCCAAAGAACTGGAAAATGACTTCCCATGCCTGTGCAGCCTTGGGCTTGCCTTTCCAGGGAGACGTGTCAGAATGTGTTGTGTTTGGCGGCAAATGAAAGCCAAGTGGTTTATTAGCACTATTAGTGATTATTTGTATGAGGCTGTAGGTGTACATAGCACCTTACAATGCCCAGAGGAAACTGGAATGGAGGGCAATGTTTCTGCCCTCAAGGGACATCCTTCCTTGGCTGATGGTGAGACAGGGTGCCCATAGGAACTGGATGGACTGGCACAAAGCAGGACTGTCTGAATGACAGGGAAGAACAAGCTGGGAGAAGGAGCAAAGAAGGATTTCTCAAATGCCTCTGTGTGCCCAGTATTTAAGAGACATGATCTCATTTAATCTGCTAAATAATCCTAGGATTTAGGGATTTTTATTTCCATTTTCAAGTGAAAGGATTGACATTGAGTCTGGGTGCTCTTTCTCCCACATTTTCTTAGCATTTCCCAGCTGTGTGCAGGGCAAAGATACCACTGCGGATAGATTATCTGAGTGAGAATTGCGGGAGAGAGTAGAATGGGCAAAAAGGGGACTAGAAAGAAGGGACTGAGATGTTTTTTATGGATTCTGTGCTCTTGGCACTAGACTCCTGCCTGACTTGGGAGTTGGGGCAAGCGCCTGTGGTTTGGAATTCAGCAGACCTGGGTTCAAGATCTTGTCTAACTGGGGAGCCTGGGGTGAGTCATTTCTCTTTCCCTCTGCATGGGGCAAAGAACCAATGCCCACTTCGTGGTTCATGTGGGGATTAAAGGAAATAACATACAGGCATGGCTGGTGCACAGGTGTTGATAATTGTTGACCCACCACCAGAAAGACTTGAGCAGAAATGTGGGGTGGGGAAGGTATGATGGGTGCTGTCCTCCACAAGGAGGATTACAAGGTTTAATACAAAGTAACACACTTAGAACAGTGCCTGCTGCAAGGTAAGGTCTCCACACATTCCTGCTATTATTATTAACTTGTTCCTCTTGACTCTAGGTTGGATCCGGATGCCATATGATATGAATCAGTCATTTGTTCGGAGGATGGGGAAAGTAGAGGTCACAATGAGGAATGCCTGATCCCCTAGCAAGGAGGGAAAAGACCCAGTAATTTCTGTTCTACGTCTGGGCACAGGGGTCTGGTTGATGACTGGCATTGCCTGTTCTTGAGATAAGAGCTATGTTAAGAACCTAGTCTGCCAAGGTGGGGAGTGGGGCATGAGCGAATTGTGACTTATCATCATGGAAGAACCCTGAATTTGGGACTTCCCTAGCTGTGAATATGGTACCCTAACCTCACTGAGATGTTGTTAGTTTAAACCCTGGCATAATATATGCAGGTACATGTTAAATGGTATTATTTATTGATTTGTTATTAGCATTCACAAGAGAGAAGGGGGATGGGCACATATTTAGCCTTTACACATGCTGTTCCCTGCATGGAATCCCCAAACCCCACCCCAACCCCTGCTTTTTCAAGTAACAAATATGTATGTGTGTGTACTATAGGCCAGACACCATGGTATTGACCAGATCCTTGCCTCCTAGACTTTTCCTCAAATAGTAAGGCAGATTCCCAGGTTCTGTGCAAGCTTTCTCTTAGACAGAAGAGGAACCCAAAGACTTTCTTTGGGGTCTTGATGAAATCTGAAACCAGACACATAGGTCCAGTGCCTCTTGCCACTCCTGGGTTAGATAACTTCTCTTATTAATTGGAGTGTCATCCTTAAAGCTCACTTTTTCAGGAAGATGCCTCTGATTGTCCCTACCAGAGGTCAGGTACCCTGTTTCCTTAACATCCTGGACTTCTCCCTCTTTCAACTCATCGTGATTTGCAATTACATGTCACGTAATTTAATATAACTCCCTCCACTAGGTTGTCAAGTCCAAGAGGGCAGGAGCTCTGTCTTCTCTCACTTCCATATCCCTTGGCAACAATTGTGTAGCAATCACTGAGTCCTCAATAGAACCTTACTGAATGAGGAAATGAACAGAAAAGAAAGCATTCTGAGGGCAATCATTTGAAATAAATGAACACACACGTTAATAACCTCGTCTTTCTTCCTGCTTGAGCAGCGGAGATGAGAAAGTACTGCTTTGGCAAACCAGATTGAACTCAGCCTTTTGGGGCCAAACCACGAAAGGGGATAATTATTTTTTATGTTTCCCATCCACTTCTTTTTGCTGGAGGTGCTGAAGGCAGTCGGACTGTGGTGCTTTGCCGAGTCCACAAGGGAAGCCCCTGAGGGTCACTCTGACAGAGGCCCAGCCCCCCGACCCCCATCTGTACCTCTGCTTGGGGTTTTAGCCAGTCTTTCATGTCTGGCTCCTCTCCCCTCACTTGAAAATCTCTGTCTCCTTGTTTTCTGGAGACCTTGGGCTGGACCTGTCAGCGGTCCCTGGCCAGGCCCCCCCCCCCCCCGCACTCCAGACCGCAGCATGGCCTCGATTTCTTTCCTCAGAAGCTGTGCTGGCTGGGCTGGGTGGGATCCGGCGACAGTTCCCACCAAACTCCCAAGCTGACTGCAGACATTTGTGCTGTCAACAGAATTGCAAAAAATGCAATTCGTGTTGTTAATGAGCAGCTTGTTTGGGTAAACAAACCAGGTGAGGTGAAAAAAGCGATGCTCTCCAGTAGGAAACACAAGTGAACATTAGCCAGATGGAGAGCCGTGATTCCACACACTTCCTTTCCGGCAAGGCTCTGGATGGCTAGAAAGGACATTGCCTACACTGCATGGTATCTGGGACTCTTCACAACTCCTGCCTGGCCTGGATTTCCTTCCAGGGAGGAAGAAGGGAGGGAGAAGAGCCACCTCGTACCTGGCTCTATCCTGAGCCTGGCACTGTGCCCCATGCCAGGCCTTTATCTGCTTTATCATTACGTTCTCCATGTAAGCTGACTGTTATGAAACCCATTTCACAGCTTGGGAAAGCTGAGGCTCCAACATGAGAAAGAGACTTGCCCAAAGTTAGGGTGGCAGATTTGAACCCGGGTCACCCTGACTCTTCAAGTCTCTATTCTGCCCACTCTCTCACATAATTCTCCTTGCCCTCATCCCTGCCTGCCCAGCCCCTCAGACTAATGGAGGTATCTCTGGCTGCCACCAAATACCTCCTCCCTCAGACAGTGAGGCTAAAGAAAGTTTTAACTTCCCACAGTGAGGGGCGCCCATCTGTCTAGTCAGGATGGCATGGTTTTCTGAAATTTGCGCAGGGGGATCTTAGGACCAACTTCGCCATGACAACAAAGTGTGTGTGTGTGTGTGTGTGTGTGTGTGTATGCGTGTGTGTGTGTGTGTGCGCACAAGCATGTGGGAATGTGTACATTTACCCATCTATTCCAAGAGGAACTGGCTTGCTCCTGGAAAAATCAATAACTTAGGGGCATTCATAGTCTTGTCTTTACAAACTGACCTTATATTCTGTTTTGTTAGCCTCAGATCATTCAGGAAAACACACACACACACACACACACACACACACACACACAGGGATATGGCTATATTTTACAAATGTGAATGATCTGGTTGATTGCAATGGCTAAATCTTTTCCCACTCTAGACAGGGCCAGGAAGAGGGAGGTTCAGTCCTGTAGACTCAAGTCCACATATGTTTCTGAATGTCTCTCTACATTGCTCAAGAAAAAAACAACCATATTACATTCATATGTTATAATGCCATGAGTTATTTTCTCCTTAGCATTCAAGGGTAAAGAGTCCATTAAGCTGTCATCAGCCACATTACCAGCAGGAGAAGTCGGGGCAGACAGTTTGGCTTTAGCTGCCCGGAGCACACGTGCTCCGCCCCAGGATGAACACTCCACGGTGTCCGTGTGTGTGTTGCCCTAGGAGCAGAAATCAATTACTTCCACTGCTATTAGAGAGATGATCTGGTTGGGGAGGCTTGCTGTGAATGCAGCCACCGTTCATTATTGAACTCTTTGTATGTATTATATCTTTTTTAGCCCAGGAAAACCAAGGCTTGTGGAGAGAAAGAAACTGTCAGAGAACCAGAGCATCGTACGTGCTGGGGTCTGAGCCATCACCCGCCCGGCTGCAGACCCTGTGCACTTATTTACTAGGCTATCCTGTCTCTCCTGCAAATGTTGGTGATTTACTCCATGCATACAGCCTACGTCAGTGAAGCTCCCAGCTTCTGAGGGGCCATATATTACACCCCGGACTCCATGGGTTATCTCATTTGATCTTCACCAGAACTCCGGAAGGCAAGCGCTCCTATAAGCTCAGTGCAACAGCCCAGGAGATCGGCTCTCGGGAAATGGGAAGGGACTTGTCCAAAGTCACCCAACTCAAATGTGTGGATGAGGGGAGTTTGTTTTCCGCTCTGCTATGCTGCCATCCAGCTAGGGACACGAGCCTGGAAGCAGAAGGATTTCAACAGGCAGCTCCCTTTTCTGAATTCAACTGAGTTTTCACCGAAGGAAAGGAGCACCCCAATTCTTCCTTCATGTAAGTGGGAGCCTTTTCTTTGAATGAACTTATTATGTCCAAAAAGTAAATAAATAAATAAATAAAGTATGCATATTAACTGATGAGGATGCTGTTCTGGATATTTTTAGCTGAGCTGAGAGAGAGAGAGAGAGTGTGAGAGAATGGAGCATGGTAGAAATTATCTTGGAAAAAGGCAGCTTGGGAATCAGATGGCCCTTTAGCTCTACCATCAGCTTTCGTTACTTTTGGCTGGGAGACTGTGGGCAAATCACCTTCCCTCCCAGAAAATGTGTATTCATAATAACAACCTTTCTGAGGTGTTATAAAGATTGGTGATAAATGGTCAGTGGCCACCAACTGTCCCTATGATAATTATTCATTTATCAAGTGGTTGTTGTCACTAGATCCTCAGTGTTTATGGATACAATAACTTTATCATTATCACCATACCGTGAAGCAAGTGCTAACAGTATTTTCTCTCTCCAGATGAGGAAACTAAATTACCGTTACATAATTTCTGCTAAACAGTTTCAGGATGCAACCTCAGGCGACGTGCGTCCTAATGACCATGAGTGAAACCTCTATTCTTTCTTTCTCTTTCTTTCTTTCTTTCTTTCTTTCTTTCTTTCTTTCTTTCTTCCTTCCTTCCTTCCTTTCCTTTCCTTTCCTTTCCTTTCCTTTCCTTTCCTTTCCTTTCCTTTTTCTTCTTATTCTTCTTTTAATTTATTTGACACAGACCAAGAGCACAAGCAGGGGGAGTGGCAGGCAGAAGGAAGAGAAGCAGGCTCCCTGCTGAACAGAGAGACCGATTTGGGGTTCTATCCCAGGACTCCATGATCATGACCTGAGTCAAAGGCAGATGCTTAACCAATTGAGACACCCAGGCACCCTTCCCTCTATCATTCCTAAAGAGATAGGACTTTCACTCCTGGAAGCAGCAATCACAGGAGGGTCATTGTTTTTAGGATCTCTTTTGGGATCCTTAGAAACAACCTACAAATTAAAAACAACACTGTCATTGAACTGGATTGGAGGATCTCCTCTTCAAAGTCATGGCCGCTCGGACCAATGAAAAGTCTGTTCAGGCTAAGAGGCTAGAGAACTGGGGGTCTTCATCTGCACTCAGATGCTAGGCAGGTCTTCACTGTCACTCATTTTGTGTGCCCGATTTGGGAAATGGGAGGTGTCCAGAGATTGAAGCTTAAGAATTCGACTGTTCTCTGCTCACAACCAAAACACCAAAATAGTTAGGTGAGGTGTTAGTTTAGGAGAAAGGGTAGTTGAAATAAATAGGGAAAAATCATATGTAATGTATATAGTAACAATATATTTAAATGCACATGGGGGAAAAAGTGTTAAATAAAGCCAAAACTGGTAAGAGAGTCCAAGAGTACAATTGGGCAGAGCCCTGTAAACTCTTCAGCTCATTTCAGAAAGGGTAGAAGTACATGGTTACCATCTTCAACATGGAATAGAGGAACAAGGCTATTCCTCTAGAGTTTAGGCCTGAGTCTTGCCTAGAAGCCTGGGTCAATCAGGTGGAAATGGGAGCAGCTCTAGGACAAGCAAGGGGTCCTAGAAGTCCTGACAAGGAGGATTAACACCCAAGCTGGCTTGAGAAGCACCAGGGTCAGGGCTGGGACCACAATGTATGTATCAAATCCTCAAGTTGCAGAGAAGAGGAATGTGGAAGAACACGTTGCAAGGTAGTGAGCTAGAGAGCCCAGGGATCAGAGGAGCAGGGGCAAGGCAAGGGTCTTAGAAGCAAGTTCAAGATCACAGAGGTGCTTTTGGGGTGTCCAGCATGAGACATCAGGAGTAAGCAAGGTGGCTGAGGGGATCACACCAGGCCAGACTCTGTACTGTGTCTAATCTATGGACCGTCTCATTTATAGCTGTACTCTTAGCACAGGCATGGGGACCACACACACAGTAAGCTCACTAGGAATGTTTGCTGAATGCTACACTGCATGGGTGGAGGAGAGAATGGGTCTCAGCTGGGAGCAGGAAGCAGTCTTCAGCACAGAACCTGGCACGTGGGAGGAATTTGGTACATGAGTGAATGGTTTGTTGATGACACCTCCCTTGGGTCTCTAAGTACTAACAAGGCTCAGGCAAATACCCTGACTATCTCAGGAAACCAGCAGGTGGAATGCGGGATCCAGAGCTGGAGGCTGGTGAATCTTGGGAGAGGAGCAGGTGGCCCGCTGAGGCTCTGTGGGTACTAATGGGAATTCAATCCTTATTGGCATCTGGGTAAGGCTTAAATCAGTAGTTCTGTACTGGGTTGTGGCTCTGCCTCACTTGTGGAACTTGTTAAAACACAGATCCTCTGATCTTGCCTCTGAATGAGAATTTCCTAGACCAGACCTAGAATTCTGGAATACTACAAACAAGCATCACAGGTGGTGCTGATGCCCGTAGCTAATTACAGGAACCAAAGCCTTAAGTCATCAGTTTTCACTGACCTTTCTTAGAATTTGTCTTTTATTGGTGGTTTATTGTTAAAGAAGACAGCTATGTAAAAGCACACATTGAGCCACTACTAAATGCAAGGCGATTATATGTACTTCACACGTATTAACACATGCAGTTCTCACAATGATCCTAGGAAGAAGGTACATTTTACAGATGAGAAAACTGAGTCTGAGAGAGGTTAGTGACTTGCTAGTTACTGACTAGCTCCAGAGCCTATGTTCTTAGCTTTAACAAGAAAAGACTTAGTACATCGTTTCTTTTTTTTCTTTCTTTCTTTCTTTTTTTTTTAAGATTTTATTTATTTGACAGAGAGAAACACAGCCAGAGAGGGAACACAAGCAGGGGGAGTGAGAGAAGGAAAAGCAGGCTTCCCACCGAGCAGGGAGCCCGATGTGGGACTCGATCCCAGGTCTCCGGAATCATGACCTGAGCCAAAGGCAGTCGCTTAACCAACTGAGCCACCCAGGTGCCCCAGTACATCATTTCAAATCAATGTAGAGCTAGGAAAGGCCTATAAAGTATGTTATTTAGTCTTGTTTTTAAATTATTTTTAACAATGTAAAGTAATTAATGCCACTAAGAAAAATCATATTTGATGTATTAGTGAATAAATCAATGAAGGAAAATCATAGCAAGATATAACACTGTTTCTTAGGGAGCAAACCCACAAGTGGGAGCTAGGGAAACGGAGCTGAGTCGTGGCTCCACCTTCTAGCTGTTTGATCTCAGGGAAGTCACTTAAGCCAGCTGTATATCAGCAAGCAAGGACAATGGTTCTACCTAATTACCGAGCAGTTGGAAAAATATAAACTATTATGTATTTACAAGATAGTATTATTAAACAATAGGATAATAATGCACCATATAATCAGAAAGCAGGTGAGAATTCTGGCGCTGGGGTTACTAATACAGGAAAGGCTCAAGCACTTCTAGCCCTCAAAAGAAGGTAAAGACCATAGGGCACCTGGATGGTGCAGGGGGTTAAACGTCTGACTCTTGATTTTGGCTCAGGTCATGATCTTAGGATGGTGAGATTGAAGCTCCTCTCAGGCTCCATGCTTAAGGTTCTCTCTGTCTTCTTCTCCCTCTGTCCCTCCACTCCCACTTCCCACGTGCATGCTTGCTTTCTAGCTAAGACAGTAAAATAAAATTTCTAAAAAAAAAAAAAAGGAAGGTAAAGACCTTTACTTGACACCACATACAAAAATTAACTCAAAATGGATTAGACCTAGATGTAAGAACCAAAGCTATAAAACTCGTAGGAAAAAGCATAGGAGAAAACTTGGTGACATTGACTTTAGAAAATAATTTCTCAGCTATGATACCCAAACTACATGTGACAAAAGGAAAAATAGGTAAATTGGACTATATCACAATTTAAAATTTTTCTGCATCAAAGGACACTATCAACAGAGTGAAAAGGCAATCCACAGAATGGGAGACTCTGCAAATCATTTATCTGATACGAGGTTAAAATCCATAATATATAAGTAACTCCTGTAACTCAACGATAGCAACACAACAACCTGATTAAAAAATGAGCAAAGGGGGTGCCTGGGTGGCTCAGTGGGTTAAGCCTCTGCCTTCAGCTCAGGTCATGATCCCAGGGTCTTGGGATCGAGGCTCGCATCAGGCTCTCTGCTCGGCAAGGAGCCTGCTTCCTCCTCTCTCTCTGCCTGCCTCTGCCCACTTGTGATCTCTCTCTGTCAAATAAATAAATAAATAATCTTTTTAAAAAAATGAGCAAAGGACTTGAATCAACATTTCTCCAAAGAAGATACACACATAGTCAGCCAGTGCACAAAAGGATGTTCAGCATGGCTATCTTTAAGGATATGCAAATCGAGATCATAACCAGGGGGCACCTGGGTGGCTCAGTTGGTCAAGCATCTGCTTTCAGCCCAGGTCATGATTTCAGGGTCCTGATCGAGTCCTGCATTAGGCTTCCTGCTCACCAGGAGTCTGCCTTTCCTTCTTTCCTTGCTCTTACCTCCTGTTCATGTTCTCTCTCTCTCACTCTTGCTGTCAAATAAATGATTCTATTTATTTATTTATTTATATTTAAAAAGATTATTTAATTTATTTATTTGACACAGAGAGAGAGAGATCACAAGTAGGCAGGTAGGCAGGCAGACAGAGAGAGAGAGGAAGAAGCAGGCTCCCTGCTGAGCAGAGAGCTCCATGTGGGCCTCGATCCCAGGACCCTGAGATCATGACCTGAGCTGAAAGCAGAGGCTTTAACCCCGTGAGCCACCCATGTGCCCCAAATAAATAATTAAAAAAACAACAACACCATAATGAGATACCACCTCTCGCCCACGAGGATGGCTACTATGAAGAAATAGGAACATCAGGTGCTGGTGAGGATGTGGAGGAACTGGAACTCTCTTGCCCTGCTGGTGGAAGGTAAAACAGCATCCAGGAACAGTGTGGTGGTTCATCGGACAATGAAAAATAGAACCACCCTGTGGTCTGGCAATTCTACTTCTGGATATAGACCCCAGTGAACTGAAAGCAGGGACTTGAGCGATATTTATATACCCATGTTCATAGCGGCATTATTCAGAACAGCCAAACAGGTGGAAGCAACCTAAGTGTCTGTGGCCAGATGAACAGATAAACAAGATGTAGTGCATATATACGGTGGGAAGGAAAGAGGTTGTGACACATACTTCAACATGGATGAACCTCGGGGCAGCTGGCTGGCTCAATCAGTAGAAGATGGGACTCTTGATCCTGGGGTCTTGAGTTTAAGCCACGGGTTAGGCATGGAACCCACTTAAACAAAAGAAAATAAAATATGGATGAACCTTGAGGACATTATGTTAAATGAAGTAAACCAGTCACAAAAGGATAAATACTGTATGATTCCACTTACACAAGGTTCCTAAAGCAGTCAAACTTGTAGAGACACAATCTCTGGTGGTTGCCAGGGGCTGATGGAGAGAGGAATGGGGCGCCAATGCTTGATGGGTACAGAGTTTCAGTTTGGGGAGATTTGGAAAAAAGTTCTGGAGATGGAGGGTGTTGATGGTAGAAAAATATTCTGAATATACATAATGCCATTGAATGTATATTTAAACATGGCAAAAGTGGTAAATTTTATGTTGCATGTATTTTACACAAGTTTAAAAAGAAAATATAAAAAAACAGAAGGTAAAGATGAGCACCTGGGTGCCTCAGTGGGTTAAGCCTCTGCCTTAGGCTCAGGTCATGATCTCAGGGTCCTGGAACAGAGGCCCATGTTGGGCTCTCTGCTCGGCAGGGAGCTGGCTTCTTCCTCTCTCTCCACCTGCCTTTCTGCCTACTTGTGATCTATCTCTCTCTCTGTCAAATAAATAAATAAAATCTTAAAAAAAGAAAAAAAACAGAAGGTAAAGACATTTATTTAATATACTAAGTACAAATTTAAGGAAGAAAGCATTTCCCAAATCTTGTTCTGAGGCTTACTTTATTTTTTAAAGATTTTATTTGTTCTTTTCATTTTATTTTATTTTATTTTAAGATTTTATTTATTTATTTGACAGAGACAGAGAGAGACAGCGAGAAAGGGAACACAAGCGGTGGCAGGGGAGAGAGAGAGGGAGAAGCAGCTTCCCACTGAGCAGGGAGCCTGATGTGGAGCTCAATTCCAGGACCCTGGGATCATGTCCCGAGCTGAAGGCAGATGCCCAATGACTGAGCCACCCAGGTGTCCCTTATTTGTTCTTTTTTTTTTTTTAAATGTTAACTTCGTTTTTGTTTTGTTTTGTTCTGTTTTGTTTTGTTTTGTTTTTTAATGAGAGAGGCAGGCAGAGAAAGAGGGGGAAGGAGGCTTCCCGCTGAGCAGAGAGACTTGATCCCAGGATCCTGAGTCAATGACCTGAGCCAAAGGCAGAGGCTTTAGCCCACTGAGGCACCCAGGTGCCCCCTTATTTGTTCTTTTTAAAGATTTCTCATTTTTTAAAAAGATTTTATTTATTTATTTGACAGAGAGAAACACAGCCAGAGAGGGAACACAAGCAGAGGGAGTGAGAGAGGGAGAAGCAGGCTTCCCGCCGATCAGGGAGCCCGATGCGGGGCTCGATGCGGGGCTCGATGCGGGGCTCGATCCCGGGTCCCCGGGATCATGACCTGAGCCGAAGGCAGTCGCTCAACCAACTGAGCCACCCAGGCGCCCCAAGATTTCTCATTTTTATGTAATCTCTATACCCAACGTGGGACTCAAACTCACAACTTTGAGATCGGGTTGCATGCTCCAACGACTGAGCCAGCCAGGCATCCCATGTTCTGTGGTTTATTATTTCTAGGAGAAGAGGCTCAAAATGAGAGTTTTAAGGTCATTTATTTATTTATTCAATAAATATTTATTGGTCACTACATGCCTGCCAGGCTCTGTACTAGATATTGAGGTCTAGATATGGATAAGCCTGATGTGCTTTCTGTCTTTATCAATCTGAAAATTTAGCACAATAATATTTCCATTTACTGAATACCAAATGTATATAACAGGAATCCTAGACTCTTTGTTTCATTTCATCTTCTTGAGATGGGTATTATCATCCCCTTATTTAAAATGAGAAAACTAGGGGCACCTGGGTAGCTCAGCCATTGGGCATTTGCCTTTGGCTCAGGGCATGATCCTGGAGTCCCTGGATTGAGCCCCGCATCGGGCTCCCTGCTAGGCAGGAGGCCTGCTTCTCCCTCTCTCACTCCCCCTGCTTTAGCTGTGTTTCTCTCTATCAAATAAATAAATAAAACCTTTAAAAATAAATAAATAAATAAATAAATAAATAAATAAATAAAATGAAAACTAAGGCTCAGAGAGTTTAAGTAACCTTCTCCAAATTCACTGAAGGAGCACCTTGGATCAGCTTGATTCCAGTTTCCATTCTCTTACTACTGGGAAGGGCAATGCTCTCCTTCAAGGAGATCCACAGCGCACTTTGCTACATGAATGTCCATGGGATGTTCACAGGAAAAAAAAACCTGTCTCACTTGGTATGATTCTGCATATCCCAAATTTATTTCATTACATAACTCCTCCTTTTTTGGGTGAGGGCAGCAGCACCCCTATTAATGACTGTGGATTCTTTCCGAAGAACATAACCCCAACACCCAAGAGAATTATTATTTTTTTAAAAGATCTTATTTATTTGACAGAGAGAAACACAGCCAGAGAGGGAACACAAGCAGGGGGAGTGAGAGAGAGAAAAGCAGGCTTCCCGCCGAGCAGGGAGCCGGATGTGGGGCTTGATCCTGGGTCTCTGGGATCATGACCTGAGCCGAAGGCAGTCGCTTAACCAACTGAGCCACCCAGGCGCCCCCCTCGCAAGAGTATTATAAATGTACTTCTGCACAAAAACTTATACGTGAATGTTCAGAGCAGCATTATTCATCATAGCCAAAAAGTAGAAACAACCCAAATGTCCATCAACAACAAAATGTGCTCCAACCCCACACTAGAATGTTGTATGGTAATCAAAAAGAAAGATGTACTAACGGTGGTATGCCGTGAATAAACTTTGAAAACATTATGATAAGTGAAAGAAACCAGGCAGAATGACCACTTGATCGTGTGATTCCTCTTATATGAAATATCCAGAATAGGCGATTGCATAGAGATAGAAAGATTCATTGTTGCCAGGGGTAAAGGGGTGGGGTGGGCAGAAAAGGTGAGTGAACACCAGTGGCTGCAGGGTTTCTTTTTTGGGATGATGAAATGTTACAAAGCTAGGTAGTGGTGATAGTTGTCCCGCTTTGTGACTATACTAACAGGCATTGACTTATACATGTTAAAATGGTGACTTTTATGGCCTGTGAATTTTATCTCTATTTTTTTTTATTGTTACTAAATTTTTTTTTCCAGTGTTCCAAGATTCATTCCCCATTCCCCACACCCAGTGCTCCACGCTTTAGGTGTCCCCAGTACCCACCACCAGGCTCTCCCATCCCTCCACCCCCCCTCCCTCCAAGTCCCTCAGTTTGTTTTTGTGTCCAAAGTCTCTGTTGTTTTGTTTCCCTCCCTAGATTACCCTAGTTCCCATTTACTTTCCTTCTCCCACTGTCCTCCAGGTTACCCCTCATGCACCGCAAGTAAGTGAGACCATGCGATACTTGACTTTCTCTTCTTGGCTTATTTCACTCAGCATAATCTCTTCCAGTCCAGTCCATGTTGCTACAAAAGTTGGATATTCATCCTTTCTGATGGAGGC